>BQNB010076828.1:0-12826 GCA_026074375.1 Tanacetum coccineum
AATTTTTCTGATTTTGTATTTTGTTTTTATAGATTTTATATTTTTATATTTTCTTTTTGTTGGTTTTATATTTTTGTATTTTCTTTTTTTTTCAAAAATATTTATAAATCAAAATAAAGAGAAATCAAAAATATTTACAAATTGAAGTTTCCATTAGCAGTAACAGTTGTAGCTAGAGTTAAAGTGGATGAAGTTGAATCAGGTTGTTGTTGACGTTTGTTTGATGCATCAATAGTAGTGACAGTGGAAGACTTTAAAACAACTTGATTTTCTCCATTGAAATATTCGTCAAACAAAGGACCGAATAGCAAATCCAGCTCATTTGACGTTGTTACTGTCTCAACTGCTTGATGAACTTCTGTTGACATTGTGGTGCGAGGCTTGAACCGTTTTGTTCAAACGTCATTTTTTCGGTATCATCATTTGTGAATCCACTGTGGTACTGGTTTCAGAGATATTAGCTTTTTCAGCAACCACACTCTGAGATTTTCCTGCTTTACATTATATAATGCACCTGCATTTAAGTCAATTCTTTGTTGCGTTTGACCATTGAGTGATGTACCTGCACTTAAATCCAGAGTTTGTTTGCATACATGAATATTAAGGATATCTACATTGGAACCATATGTGAGTTCACTGTCAATTCTTTGTTGCGTTTGACCATTGAGTGATGTACCTGCACTTAAATCCAGAGTTTGTTTGCATACATGAATATTAGGGATATCTACATTGGAACCATGTGTGAGTTCACTATCAACCTTGCCCGTGCAAGAGTCGAATGTCTTTCCTGTAGGAATCCATCTAAGACCAACAAACTTGAAAATTCTACACCTGGGTTTCCACCTAAGATTAGATCTAGGAGATGTTTTATCATACACAACGGAAGTCTTATTTGGAGAAAACCTATGTCCTTTTAAGATTTGGCTACCAGGTTTCTGAGTATGACCCTTTTGATCTACGGGTTTGTTACTGTTTCAGGTCTTATGTGATTGAATCTTTGCACGTGAATTCACTTTCTTTAGGAGTTTTGTTATGCACGCATCATGATTAGCATTAAAGACACATTTATGACATGTAGAACAAACAAAGTTTTTGGAATCTGAGAAAGAACTAGAACTCTTAGAGTGATCTGCTTTGGGCACAGCCGTTATCGTAACGCGACTACTCTTAGATACAGGCAAACTCCTAGATGTTTGATTGTTGCTTCTAGGTTTTGGTTTGCTATCATCAATAGTGCTTTGAAATCTAGCAGAAGTAGTCACACTAGTTGTTGAGTTCCTATCTCTTTCTTGTATCTTTTTCTTAGCTACATCTAGATAGTGATTATGAACCATGTCATTTGAACTTGATCTTGGCATGTTCTTAGAACTATTCCTAGATGAGCTAGATGCAATCATGTGATTAGGTTTTGCAAAGGCAGATTCTGTTTTCTTAGGCAAATAATGTTGAGTGACTGGTTTTGACAAATTCTTATTCACATCAACTTGGGAGGCAAACCGTTGTTTTGACATTTGAGCCCTTTCAGATTTAAACGCATTCGGTTGTCTAACAACTGATTGGTTTCTTAGTGATGGTAAAACCGGTTTCCCCAAGACTGATGTTTTATCAAACTTAGTATCTACACTATTTCCTTTTAACTTCCTTAAGTCATTTTTTAAAGCAGCAATTGCAAAAACCTTTTCCTGAATCTGAGCTTTTAATTCAGCATTATTAGCAAGCAAAGATGTTGTCTGTTCTGTAGTCTTAGATCTCGTGATTTTAATAGAATCATACAAATCTTTGTAATGCTGTTTCAAAGTCTCATTTTCCTTACGTAATGTAGCCACACTATGTTCTAATTCGATGTTCATTGTTTCAAGTACATCAATTTCCTTTTCAATCTTGGCTTTATTACTTGTTTCATTCAAAATTTGACCATGTTGCCCTGATTTTAAAGATTGATTTTGATATTTAAGTTCGAGAGCAATGCAATGTGCTTCCATTCTTGAAAAATCTTTTTGAAATTGGGCAACTGTCTTTTTGAGCAAAATATTTTCAGACTCGAGTGATTGTTTTGAGTATTCAGTTGTCTGGTTATCAGGTGATGAATCAAGCATAGGACTTTTAACTTGACATGTTTCAGGATACTGGTCAACCCTACCTTCATTAATGATTTCAGGTTGCTCAGTATGCTGTTGTCCTATAGCAAAGATATTGCATTCAGCAGTCAATTGTACCTCAGCCATTGGCTCTTCGTCATAAATGGGTCTGATATCTGCATCATCAACATCTGTATCATTCCCTGACCTGCTGCTGTCATCTTGGACTTCTGATTCTGTTCCATTGCTTTCCATGACAACTAAACCATTATCCACTGCTTTACCCGTATGAATCTTACTCTCTTGCGTCTGCATCTGTCTTTTATTCACCCTTCTTTCATACTGTCTTTGATGACGTGTTCTTTCAGCAACGGACTTCTTAACATTACCCAGGTGTTGGAGTAGTGTATCTCTGAAGTGTTGAACCTCGATTCCAGTGTATTGAACAAAGCGTGTGTCTGTCATTTGACTGTCATAATCCAATGTAAACTTTGAATCGATGAACTTCTGGAACTGGTTATTTACCACCCAAAAGGCTGTCATGGATCCATCTTCTTGAAATTCATCTTTGTCAAATTGCTTTTGTAGTTGATCTAGGTTGAGGAGCATTGTTCTTGTGAAAGTATCAACATCGTGACCAAAGAGTGACATGAATGCCCGTTTGAATCCATGTTCTATGCAAGTGCCTTTTAAGTCATCTTTAGAAAGAACTTGAAGGTGTGAATGAAGAGATCAAAAATATGCCATGCATCTTTCTTTTTCTTTTGACATCTTGTATTTGATTGCATGCACGTCTTTTGTTTTAGAATTCAAGCTGCATTCCTTTATTGATTTGCTGGATGCAGTCTCTGAATTATTGTCTTCCTCAGAACAAGTGTTTTGTATGACAACTAAATCAACTTTCAATGAATCAACATTCAATGCTAGAATTGGATTTGAATGATCTTCTTGTGTTTGCATCAACTTCTTTTGTTTCTACAATTATGGAGTTCGTTGTTGATGAAGAGTTATCTCAAGTATGTATTTCCCAATGGAATCCATGTTACAGATCATTGCATCGTATAAGGATTGAGCATCAAATCTTGTATATTTTTGCATACGCTCTTTGAATTCTAAATTGAAATCATTTTCAAACGTTGTTCTGAGTTTTGTCAAAGTAGTCTTGCAATCAGTCTGAGAAATTATTTCTTTGGTAAGATGTTGTTCTAGTAAATCCAAGTCTTGAGAGAATGTTCTCTTGAAGATAGACATGGTACCAAAATCTTGTAAAGTTTCTGTGAGAAACTTGAATTGTGACTTAATTGCTCTAAGACTGTTGACTTTTCATATGATCATTCTTTTGAAAGTTGTGTCTTCTCTTGAACTTTAGAAGTTGAACACGAAGAAACTGTGTCATTGTGAAGAACACTTGATGTTTGAGTTTGCAAAATTGGTATGGTATTTGACATTTTGATTTTTGTGAATGGGATATTTGATCTAAGCAAAGGGGTATGTGATTGTTGTTTTGGATTGAAATCAATTAACGTTCACGGGATTTTACAAGTCTTTGATTAAAACCGAGAAAAGAATGGAATCTTTTGCGGGATTTTAAAAAATCAAGAAGAAACCGTTAAACAATAATTAATGGTGGTTGAAATCGTTGTTGTAATCAAAGAACTTGAACTTTTGTTGACGATTAATAAGCTTACGAGGACAAACAGTGCAAAACCGGTTAACTTGGAAGGGTTAAAGGTTAAATTGTATAAATAAGGACCAACGATCAATTTCACTTCACCATGTTAACCAAGAAAAATAGAAAAGAGATATGATAAGAATTTTAGAGAGAGATTAAAGAGAGAGAAAGTAGAGAGAAGAAAAAAGATGGTTGATTCTAACAAATGTGAAAAATACAAATGGAACCAACGGTGCAATGTAGTTTCACTTGAAGGTTCATAATGCAAAGAAAGGACTAACTTTGAATTGACCTTTGCATGCAGGGACTGCATATGTCAAAATTCGATACTTGTTTAATAGATGTCCAAATTTTCCCACCAAAAGTTTTCTTCCTCGTATTTAAATTTCCAAATTAGGGTTTAGTTTCGGTTTAAGTTGTAAGTTTATACGGTTATCGTCGGTAAGAAGTAAATATACCACGTTGATCGAAAAGGTGTCACGATCACAATCATATAAGTTATACGTCCCGTAGTGAACCGTTACTCAAAACCAAAAAACCCAAAAATTACTTATAACGTAAACTGCTAATTTTGTGACTTCTAAAAACTGATAGTCCGGTTGATGAAGAGCAATTGCGAGTCCTGGTATGTGTTTAATTACACATACCTTTTACCTTTAAAAATAAGCTAAAATAACCAAAAACAGACTTAAAATGCCAAAAATATGCTTGTTTTGCTAATTGTGTTGTGCAGGAACGGATATCTAAGAAAAGGACGAAAAATGAAGCCAAAACGACAAAACCGGACACGGAAATTACTTATAACGTAAACTGCTAATCATATAAGTTATACGTCCCGTAGTGAACCGTTACTCAAAACCAAAAAACCCAAAAATTACTTATAACGTAAACTGCTAATTTGTTGACTTCCAAAAACTGATAGTCCGGTTGATGAAGAGCAATTGCGATTGAGTCCATTGGTATGTCGTTTAATTAACATACCTTTTACTTTAAACCAAGCTTATAATACGCCAAAAAAACAGACTTTAAAATGCCAAAAATATGCTTGTTTTGCTAATTGTGTTGTGCAGGAACGGATATCTAAGAAAAGGACGAAAAACGAAGCCAAAACGACAAAACCGGACACGGAATGGTAAAGACAAAGTCAAGACAAAGCCCAAGTCTGAAAAAGTCAACCAAAGTCAACCCCGACAAATCCAAAGTCAAACCCGAAGCCATAAGTGAAGAAAAATAAGTTTAGGGGCCAAAATTGCCAAGACCCTAACTTATTTAATGAAGAAAATGAAGGAAATGCTTGTGAAGGACCCAAACTGCCAATTCATCAAAGAAAAAAACCACAAGGACTCAACCTGCCAAGGCTTGAAACTATTAACCATAAAGGACTACACTTGCAACACACTATATAACTTTCAGGGGTGTTTCTTGCCAACTGGCCAAACCATTTACACACAAGGACGAAATTTGCAATTCACTAGTAAAGCTTGAGGGGCCATTTGTGACAAACCCCCAAACCCTCACCCCGTTTTAAAATACTGTACATCTCTCCCATTCCTTTTCCCGCCAAAGCTTGAACCCCACATCCTGTCACTTTCAGACCTCGTTGACCTCCCCATGTCCATCCAAACCCTTCACTCTCATAAACCCCACCCCCCACATGGTCCTTGTCCACGGTGGCAATCCAAAAAAACCCTCAATTCGATCAATGATTGAGATCAATTTGAGTGGGCAACAAGATTAATGAATGACCAGGATTGCTTTGTGTTTATACACTCACAACAAACACACAAGACGGGTAAATGTCTCAGCAAACTAGCACACATTCAGAAGAAGACAAAGGCGAAGGAGAGAAGCCCTAGCTAGTAGTTATTCTATATAAGCTTTGTAAGCCCTTGAGGCAAAGAGGGGTAATTTTTAGAATTCAGTTTTAGTTTTTAATAGTGTAACTCAGTTAAACTTTTATGTACTTGTAATTTTTTAATGAAAATTGAGATTTAAGTTTCAAATTGTGTTCCAAGTTCTTGTTTCTTTTAAGCTCACTTTTAAGCTCTTATATAAGCAATCATGAATCTGTTTTAAACTTTGATACAAGGAGTTAAGGAAAACCAAAAACCAAAAAGAAAAAAAAAGAGTGCTTATTGCTAAGCTTATGGATGAATGGGCAGACATGGATGGCTCATTGGTTTCTTAGTTTAGCTTATTTATAAGCTAAGGGGTAGGATTAGAGCTTATTTAGGTATTCATACACTCCTGTTTTGAGCAAGGAGTCAAGGTACATCTCTTTTTAAATTTTTGCCTTTAGTTACTGTAGCATAGCTTATTTTCAGCTTATTTATGTCTTTTTGTGCTTGTTTGTGTTTAGTTATGCTTAAAAATGCCTTTTAGTTGCTCTTGTTTCATTTACTTGTCATTTGCTTAAAACTGCCTTGATATGTCTGGTATATTAGGTGCTTATTAATGGTTGAATTCAGTTCTTACTAGCTTATTAGGTTTTTTGGTGGCCTGTGTTTGCTTATTACTTACTTTCTTTGCTTATTATGTGTTTAAAGTCCATATCAAAAAGCACACAACCTAGCAGTACTAACTCTTAAGTTAGTACTGTTGAGTGTTTAAGTCAATTTCTGGCTTATTGGGCTTATTCCATTTGCTTATTTTTGTTCCTAGTAGTTTATTATGAATGTGTGTTAAGTTGAGCTTGCTTATTTCCCACTGACTTTGCTTATTTGTTCATAAGAGTCAAAAGAAAAAGCCATATTTGCCTTTAAGCTCACTTTAAGCAAACTGCCAAACAAAAAGCCCTTTTTCAGCTTATTTTTAGCTTTTCTCAAAAAGTTGTAGTTACAAAAAATGATAAGCCCCATGTGCTTATCAAGTTTGTTTACAAAGTTTTTCTAAAAAAAAGAGGAGATAAGGGGAAACCCGGGTGAGCAAGACTCGAACCCGGGTCTCACCCTCAATACACCTCTTTTATAACACTCTTACCGCTGTGCCCTTGGGTCTTTTCTGTTAGACCCTTGGGCACTTGGTTATTTAAGGGTGTTTTAGCCCTTTAAGCTATAAGCTCTTTCGAGCTTATTTTCGGCTTATTTATAAGCCGAATTTTGGGTTTCTTATTTTTCTTAGGTTAGTATTAGTGTAAAGTAATTTTAGTAATTTTTTCAGAATTTTTAAAAATAGTTTAGTATTTTTTATAATTTAATTTCGTTAAAAGTTTTAAAAATTCATAAAAAATACAAAAATTATCAAAAAAAATATTTTTCTTTTTTAGAAAATTTTCTTTAGTCATATTTTACGTAGGAAAAATAGAAAAACTTTCGTAGGGTTAATTTTTCAAACTTTTGGTTTTTAAAGAACGGGGCTCGGGTACGGTTCTTGTCTTGACTCGTTTTTGGGTCAAACGACCTCCGTTTTTAGTCTAGTCTTTTTCATTCTTCATTATTAGTTCCCTAGAGTAGTTTAGAAGTAAAAATTTCTTTGTAGGGTTAATTTTGAAGATTTTAGGTTTTTGACCCTTTGTTCGGGATTCCTACTCTCGTTTTTCAGCTTAATTTCATAACTTTTAGGTTTTTCTCAATCGATTTTGTTTGTTATTGGTTAATTTAGCTTTCTACTCTCTCAAATCATTAATCTCATTTAAACTCTAATTTTCCGACTGTATCGATTCTCCAGCACAGCCTCGTTGGGGATAAACGACCCGGGGATATTCTATACTACTCCTCGGTTTCATTGATTGTTTTTAGATTATACTTATTATATATATTTTATTATATATATTATATATATCTTAAGAATCAATCAACTACTTAAGTTCTAAGAAAACTGCTTGGGAATAATTTAGTAGCAATATAGCAACAGCTATTATTTGCTTGGCCACAAACAGAACCTTTAATTTTTCCAAATTGATTTTTGATGCCATGGTGAAAAACTTGGATAGTAAGACAAAAATTTTGATGTATCCAAGATTTATACAAATCTTTTTGAACAAGCACAAGAGATTGCTTCTACCTCATAAAAGACTTTATATTGCTCCTACCCTTACACAAAAACTGTTTAGCAATATGAAAAGAGCTTCCAAGGGATATACTAGGGTGGACACTCCATTGTTTCAAACAATGCTTGTTCAGGGTCAGATTTTACAGGGTGAAGGATCAACAATCCTAGTTGAGTCCCATCACACACCCATCAGTGCTCCATCCACCTCACAACCACCAACTTCATCACCCTCTATGCAAACAACCCATGTTGCTGAAGAAGCTGCTACCATGCCCCATGATTCACCTCTCCCAAGAGTTCATTCACTTGGAAGTGATGAGGGCAGTATGACACTTAATGAATTGACGGTTCTTTGTACCACATTATCCAAGAAAGTGGAGACTTTGGAATCCGACTTAAAGCAGACCAAACTGACATATGGTGCTGCTTACACTAAGCTCATCATGAAAGTGAAGAAGTTGGAGCACAAAGTAAAGTCAAGCAAAGCTAGAAGAAGGGTCAGACTTGTTGTTTCAGAAGATGAAGATGAGTTGGAGGATCCTTCCAAACAGGGGAGGAAGATTGCTCAGATTGATGAAGATGAGGGAATTACTCTAGTACAGATGAGTGCACAGACTCAGGGGAGGCATGAGCATGATTTTGAGTTTATTGCTCCTAAAGAAGATTATACTGCTGAGCCCGATATTAGTACTGCTAATGTACCAGTTAGTACTGCTGGTGCAGAAGTTAGTACTGCCAGCCCTGAAGTTAAAACTGCTGCTGAAAGTTTAGTGTATATTAGAAGAAGTGCAGCAAAAAGAAAAGATAAAGGCAAAGCTATTATGAAAGAAGCTGAACCTGTTCAGAAGAAGACAAAGTTGCAACTAGAGCAAGAAAGACTTGGGTTGGAAGAAGCTCTGAGATTGCAAGAACAACTTGATGAAGAAGAAAGGCAAAGGATAGCCAGAGTTCATGAAGAAGCTAGCACTTTCAATGCTGAAGAATGGGATAACATACAAGCTCAAATTAAAGTTGATGAAGAGTTAGCACACGGGTTACAAGCACAAGAAAGAGAAAGATAAGATGACAAGGCAAGATTGCTTGTAGAGCTTATAAATGAAAGAAAGAGAAAATTTGCCCAACAAAGAGCTGAACAAAGAAAGAACAAGCCCATGACTCAAGCTCAACAAAGGACTTACATGTGTAATTATATCAAGCATATGGGAAGTCCCACTTTACAACAATTGAAGAAACTTTCCTTTGATGAAGTTAAGGAGTTATTTAAGACCACAATGAATAGGGTAAATACTTTTACTCCAATGAAGAGTGGTGATACAGTTCTTAAATTTGTAGCTGGAAGCTCAAAGATAGATGCTGACCAAGAACTTAATCAAGAAAGTTCAAAGAGACAAAAGATAGGATAAGGCTCAGAACTAGCTAAAGAATCAAAAGATGAACTGTCTCAAGAACAACTACAACAGCTAATGATCATAGTTCCAGAAGAAGGGATGAATGTTGAAGCCCTACAAACCAAATATCCAAACATTGACTGGGAAGTTTACACTGAAGACTCAAAAATGTATTAGAAGATCATCAGAGTAGGTAATCACACAGAGGTATATCAGATCTTTAAAGATATGCTAAAGAATTTTGACAAGGGTGATCTAGTCAAACTATGGAGTCTAGTTCATGAAAGATTCAACTCAACAGAACCTACTGAAGATAAAGAAAGATAACATTGGGTAGAGTTGAAGAGGTTGTTTGAACCAGTTGATGATGATATTCTATGAAAGCTTCAAAGGTATATGCATGATCCTTTAAAATAGAGGTTATATGATACATGTGTTGTTCATCATGTGTCTACAAAGAGAGGACATGATATTTTCATGTTGGTTGAGAAAGATTATCCATTGACAAGAGCACTTATGACTTTGATGTTGAGTAACAAGCTGCAAGTGGATGAATATTCAGTGATGGCATATGAGCTTTTAAGGAAAATCTTTATACTAGCAAACATACCAAGACAGTAAAGTGTTTGGAAGCATCCTCTCAGCACAGATGGTTTAATTCAGAGAAACTTATAGATTTGAATGACAATCACAAGTTTAGGGGATGATTGTTAGGAATTAAGGGCTTCTACAACTTTGTAATGCTGGTTCAACTTAGTACTGCCACGAGAAGACTTAGTACTATCAAGCTTAGTTAGTACTGCCAGTACAAATTGTTAGTACTGCCAGTTTATTAGTATTGTTAGTTAGTACTGTTTGTTGTATAGTTAGTACTGCTAAAGTGATATGCATGAGTTATATTATGAATAGATGTGCATGATCACTTGACGCGTTTTGTAAGCCCATTAGGGTTTCCTTGGTGTATAAAAGGAACCTTAAGGCATAGATCTAGATATTAGTTTTCATATTAGTATTCATAGTTTGCATAACAATCATAGTTAGTATTCATAGCTATTTTGTAATTCAAAATAGTATTCAATATATTGAAAGTTTAGTAAAGATCTTGTTTTTACTATTTCATTGTTCTTCTTAGTATTGCAAACTAGATTCCGTATAGTTTGTGATATTCTCAATCTTAGTTTCTACTATAGTTGTCTTGGATCTATCCAATATAACTAAGCTTTAACAAGCTAAGTAAGATCTGTCAAGAAGTGATCAACATTCCGAAAGCTCTACGATCGAAAATCCGCATAATTAAGCTCGATTTGATGCACGAAAACACAAACTAGATTTCTCTCGTCGATAGATACCACTTGTTATATGTCATGTTTGCACTATAGTATCATATGAAAGTTAATAAAATAAGAAAGATGAGCTAGAGAGTATTTTTCATCATTTTAAAAAAAATTATTAAGAAAGAAAAATAGAAGGGAGGTTGAGGAAGTGTGTGTTTACAAATGTAAATGACCTTATATAATTACCTCTACTAATGAGTATTTGAACTTATTGACAAGTCCTATCTATTTTCTCACTTTAGTCAAACCTTTGTCAATATTACTTAAGTTTGACCAAGATAGACTTTATTATAATATAATTACTATCTAAACTGTAAACTTTAAAATGACCAATTCTATTTAATAATAAGCATTTTTCTTTATTCCTAACATTTACCCTCACACGTGAGGAGACTTAACGAAAAAAGAATGGTCGTTAGTAATAATGGCAATATTTGCAAAGAAACAGTCATCAAAAGGACAATTTTTGCGAAAAAACAAAAGAATTGCATTGAGTGTTATTAACCACGGAAACATTTTTTTGGAGTTTTGCCTTTTAACTAGGGGTGGCAATTGAGGTCGGGTTCGGGTTGGCGGGTTCGGGTTGACAGGTTGGCGTGTCAAAAAACCTCAACCCAAACCCGACCCATTTAAATAATCGGGTCAAATATGACAACCCTAACCTGTTTACACATAACCCGAACCTGACCCATTTAACCCGTATATATACTTTGGTTGGCGGGTTAAATAGGTTACGAGGGTTGAATAGGTTAAACGGGTTTCGAGTTGACCCATTTAACCCGTTTTATATACAAAGTTGGCACATTACACGGGTTAAACATGTTAAATGGGTTTGTGGATCAACTCGTTTAACCTGTTTAACCCGTATAATAAAATATAAATAATTTTTAATTTAAGAAAAAAATCTTAAATGGGTTGGCGGGTCGACCTATTTAATTTATTCTCAACCCGAACCTGACCTGTTTAATAAATGTGTTAGATAGGTCGACCCAAACCTGACCCAAATTTATTTAGACTCAACTCGAACCTGTTAATTTTCGTGTCGATTTCAAATCAGGTTTCGTGTCGGGTCAAAAATTGTCACCCCTACTTTTAACTATTCTTCTCATTTTATCCAAATCCATGTTATAATAAAAAGTTAAACATAATTGTAAAAAAGAAAAAGAAAAACAATTTTCAATCTCATCTACTTTCTAGATCTCCTTTTCAACCCAACCAACTTTTATGTTTGGTACAAATTCAAATCTACTACAAAAATATTCTCACTTTATTCCAACTAACACATTGACACATGCAAGATGCCACACCCAAATTTACAAGAAACTTCAACTTTCACATCATAAAAATACATGTACTTGAATTATTACTAATCATTTCCAAAAAAAAACATTCTGATCTAAAATTGAATTACAGTAAAATTGAATTTGACAACCATAAAACAGCAAAGACTTTCTATATAAACAAATTTAAATACACCCAAATCACCCCCCTTGCATTTTCCCAACTCATCATTCTCTCCGTCCACATTTCATTATTCAGGTTAGTATCCTATTCTGGCTATCTTTTTTTATCCCATTTTTATACAAAATTGGATCTTAAAGATTGTAAGTATATTTTAGTGAAATAAATTATGAGTATTGCTTATTTTATGTAATATTTTGTGGGTCAGTGTTGATTTAGCATTTTATACATTTATTTGTTTCTTTTTTATTCCATTTGTATACTAAATTATGCTAAATTGGATCATAAAAGTTGAAAAATCTAAAGAAACATATCATGGGTGTTGCTTAATTTGATGAAATATTATGTGGGTCAGTGTTATTTTAGCATTTTACACCTTAATTTGTTTTTTTAAGCTAAATCATGCAAAATTAAATCATAAAGATTGCAAATTTAAGGAAAATAAATTATGGGTATTGCTTGTTTTTGTGTAATAATTTGTGGGTCAGTGTTATTTTAGAGATTTATATGTGTTAATTATGTAAATCTTGTTTTGCAGGAATTAGCCCTATTTCTGGATCTTGATTTAGGGTGACACAAGATCTAATCTTGATTTTGTGTATTTTGAATATATTGTTGGATTAATTAGGTGGGTTTTGATTTTTAAGTTGTGAGGTGTGATAAAAGTCGAACCTTTGGGAAAATGAGTGAAGTTACAGAGGTTAAACCCTTGATTTCGCAGTCGACGTCTGCAAAATTACCCGATTTTAAGAAATCGGTTAAGCTTAAGTATGTTAAGTTAGGGTATCATTATCTAATAACTCATGGAATGTACTTGTTTTTATCGCCATTAGTTGTTGTGCTTGCTGCACAATTGTCTACGTTTTCGCTCGAAGACGTTTATGTACTTTGGGATCATCTTAG
>BQNB010076828.1:13871-31038 GCA_026074375.1 Tanacetum coccineum
GGTACTTTTTTTTCCTTAGACAGATTGATAAGTCATTGCACAAACTTAATCTACTTGGTTCTTTGGTAATATTGGTTTTGATTCAGCTTCGTTGAGTGATATTACATGTAGTCATTCCTTGCATCGAATTTTTTTAGAACCGCTACAGAGTTTTTTAGTGCATTCTCTAATGTAGGTGTTTCTACCGAAAGTGAATGCAAGTCGAGATAAATGTAATATCATGTCATATGTCTATTTATTAGGTTACACACTTTATGCACTTGAACAATGTACTCATATGAGAAATGTTTTTCCTTAGACTTGAACTTATAACTATTTAGTTGACTAGTTTCTCAAACAACATAAAATACTATTGCAACACAAGCCTTTTGGTGACATGAGAAATGTTTGAGAGTGCTAAAAGTATGCATATTGAACCAGCCTATTTACCAACTTGATACGTTAGAATTAATGAAAAATAGGTATCGTGAGTCGTGACCAATGTCAGACGCTTATTCACGTTCGGTTTGGAACACCAAAGTAACAAATAAGTTTGTTGTGTTTTGTCTTTATTTTAGTAAAAGTCTAGGGTATTCAAGTGTTAAGTTTTCGTGGGCTAACTTGTGTCCCAAGTTCAGCCCATGTGTTTTAGGGTTTGTTCTCCCCCCCATCTCTATAAAAGGAGGTGAGGGGGGAGGGGATTTTACACTTCATTCTTTCAATACTAATCATTCGATTAGGGTTTATCATCTTGTGCTCTTTTTCTTTCTTTTCTGTCGATCAATATATTCTGCTAGGGTGTGTTCTTTATTCGACATCGAAGTTATCCGTTCTAGTATCGAGGTTGTAGGCTATCAAAACCTACAAGTGGTATCAAGAGCCTTGGTTCGAAGGTTTTTCGATACTAGGTTCGAAGTCGTTAAAGGGTTGATCGTTTTTTTTTTGAAGGAGCAGGGTTTCTGTTTGGGCTTCCAAGTTCAACGACAACAATGGAGGTTTTACCCTCTTTAGTGCAAGGTCTCATTGTTCGACAGTTCTTGTCTACATGGCGATTAGGCGGTTCCTCCGCCGTGTGTAAAGGGAAGGGTTGCCATTTTTTTTTTGCCTTCTGGGCTGGACGCCACCTGGTTGTGTGGGGCTTGCTTACGCCTTCGGGCTAGGGGCCATTGTAGCCACAAAATTGAGCCCCAAACAAATTGATGCCGTTTCCAAAAAAAAACAAGAAAAGTTACTGTTTGGTACGTGAACAGTAACGGTAGCAGCAAGAAGATCGAAGTTAACGAAAGAAAAGAATATTACTTTGGAGGATTTTTTGCACAAGGGACTTTGTTGAGGTTTCGATTTTTGTGAGGGTATATCACAAGGTTTAGTCGATCAACAAAGGGATAAAGAATGACGGGAGCCAAGTTTGACATCGAGAAATTCGATGGAACTGGTGATTTCGGGTTATGGAGGATCAAGATGCGTGGTTTATTAATCCAACATGGATGTGAAGTAGCTCTGGAGTTTAACCCGATGATAATGGAAGAAATCTCCAGCGAAAACAGAGGGCTAAACAAGAAAGCACTCACAGTGCGAGATTTTGGTTTAGGTAACAAGGTTGTGAGAGAGGATAACCGGAGAGACGAATGCAGCGGGGGTTTTTGGTCAAAAGCTCGAGAACTTTGTATATGACGTCATTGGCCAACGAAGATGTACCAGAAGAAGAAGTTGTATTACATTGTCTATGCCGGCTAGGACGAAAGATTTCCGAGCTTATAGATGAGTTCAATAAAATCGATTTCTAGATTTAATGCAAATATTGAGGTAAAAATTTGAGATAGAATTATCACGCTTTATTATTACACACAAAGTCTTACCAGCATCATACGAACACCTTGAGGATACCTAGCTCTATGACGGGAACTTTGACTTGAGACTGTGGATAGGCCACACAACTTCAAAGGAAATCAAAGAAAGGTCTAAGGCGAAGGGGGATGATGGTGAAGGGTTATATGTGAGGGGAAGAACTGATCGTAGGGATTCACGTCAGTCAAGGGGAAAGTCAAGATCGAAGTCTCGAGGTGGAAGACTCAAGTCTATATTTGCCAATCTATAGGATCACTTGAAGAGAAACTGGTCCGAAGAATAATCGCAAGAAGTCAACAGGTTACGTCAAGAAAGATGAGCAACCAAGCTCTAGTGTCGACTATGATGACTCTGAAGTGATGAGGAGATGAGCACACAGCTCAGCTCTGCTAATTGATCATGGATTCAGGATGTTCATACCACATGACACCCAGGTTAGATATACTTTTTGATTTTCTGGAATGCGATGGGGGCAGTGTACAGTTGGGTGACAACAGGGAGTGTAAAATCAGAGGTATTGGCAAGTGAGGTTTAAACTGAAGATAGGACAAGTTTTGTGTTAACATGTCAGTATATTCCATTCCTGAAACAACAAAAGAAACTTGACATCGAAGGGAACTCTTAAAAAAGGAGGGATATACCGAAACATTGCAAGCAGTCACAGCAGTCCAACAAATCAGGAGATTAATGTTCCAGTTATTTTATCTGGAATACGAAGGGATAATTGCGTATACTCTTTGGATGGCCATGCAATGGCAGGTGAGCTTAATGCTAGTGTTGAAAAAAAAGACACGTCTTGCATTAGCGCTAGGTTTACACAAAAGGACTGGGACATATGAGCGAGGGGCGGACTACAAGTTGGCTCTCTAGTGCTTGCTGCTGGAAAAGCAGGGGCTGTTTGGCAAGAAAAGTCTAGGTAAGCTAGATTTTTATGAGAATTGTGTTCTGGGAAATTCACATCGAGTCAGTTGCTGTGTAGGAAGGCACACTACTCATGGAGTGATAGACTATGTTCATTCAGACTTATGGGGTCCGTCTCAGGTGGAATCAGATAAGGAGTTAAGAGGTATTCTTAACAATTGTGATGATTATTCCAGGAGGGTATGGGTTTATATCCTCAGGTTCAAATACGAAGCATTTGGAAAGTTTAAAGAGTGGAAGCAGTTAGTATAGAATCAGACTGGGAGGACGGTTAAGAAGCTGGGGACGGATAATGGTCTTGAGTTTTGTAACCGGGAGTTTAAGCAGCTATGCATTGAGAGTGGGATTGCTAGACATTTGACAGTTGTCGGGACGCCGCAACAGAATGGGTTAGCAGAGCGTATGAACAGAACTCTCATGGATAAGGTATAACGCTGTTTATTAATTCAGTCTGGATTGCCCAAGACCTTCTCAGAAGTGACATGTACGGCCGCATATCTTATCAATAGGTCACCATCGAGAGCGATTGAGAAAAAGACACCTATGGAGATGTGGTCGGAAAAAAACATTCCAAGTGATTATAAGGATGTTAGATTTTCTCACCCCCTGGTCAGCATATTTCCACATATAAACAAGTAAGCTTGAGCCTAGCCGTGAGCGATAATAATGCGTTTCTTTTTTTTTGGGGTATCCCCGAGGGTGTGAAGGGTACAGGCTAAATAATAGGCTTGAATGAGAAATCTCCTAAAATAACACTAAGCAGGACGTGGGTCTTCAATGAAAGTGTCATGTAGCAAAGACACTTTGTAGATTCAGTGCAGGTTGATAGTCTGTTAGGAAAAAATTTACAGGATGAAGAGTGGAACTACAAAGGATAAATAATCAACGCCTGAGAAAGATCAAATAACCAGGAAGATGGCGATGATGAAGATCGGGGATCATGAAACTGATCAACAAGACCAAGGATCTCATAGATTATCAGTTGGCTCATTGGCTCGGATAGAGAGCGACAGACAAGAACGAACCCTTTAAGGTTTCAAGATGAAAGTAATATGGCTGCTTACGCATTTGCTGCAGCAAAGAAAGAAGATACTCATGAACCATTGACATACCAAGAGGCAGTTGCTTGTGAAGACAGTTTTAAGTGGAAAGCTGCTATGGAAGAAAGATGGATTCTTTGAGGAAAACAAGACTCTGGGAAATCTAGTAGAACATCCAGCTTGGTCAAAAAGCTGGTGAGCTAACAAATGGTCTGTTCAAAAAAATAAAGGAAGGGATTGAGGGTTCAAAAAGCTAGGTACAAGGCAAAGGTTGGTGGCTCGTGGATTCACACAAACAGGTTTGATTACAATGAAGTATTTTCTCTCCAGTAGTATTCGACACACAACTATTCGGGTTATACTTGCATTTACCTGCTGTAAAGATTATGAGCTGGATAGCTTGATGTAGAGACGGCATTTTTTACATGGAAATCTGAAGAAGAATCTAATATGAAGCAGCCACCGGATATAACAAGTGTCAACAAGGTATGTTTGTTAAAGAAACCCTTTATGGTTGAAGCAGTACCTAGGCTAGCAATGGTTATAAGAGGTTTGATGAGTATATGCTAAGCAAAACGGGTTCAAGCGTAGCATTACGACAGTTGTGTATATTACATGGGAGTATTATGCACCAGGTGATATATCTATCTATTGATATATATAACGATATGCTGATTGGGCTGTAAAAGCAAGGCAAGATTGGGTCTACCAATTCTTTAGCCCGCTTAAACGTCTAGGAGTCGACAAGAAAGAGCTCTGAAGCAAAAAAGATTCTTGGTATGGAGATCGTCAGGGATTAGAGTCGTAAGATTTTGAGGGTGTCACAATCCGGGTACGTTTCTAAGATTTTAAATAATTTTAGAATAGACAACGAGAAATTGGTTCAGATGCCATTAGGCGGGAACTTCAAGTTGTCGTTGAAGGATTATCCTGTTAAAGGATTGTAATGTTGACTTTGGCCCGGATGTTTTGATCCAACCCAACAGCCTTATTGCAAAAAAAGGTCCATGTTTGGTTTTTTTTAAAGTAGCCGACAAAAAAAAAATTTTTCCGTAAAATAAAAAAAATAAAAAAATGTTAGAAATGTACCGATTTATTCAGATCAAAAAATATTCGCGGAAATATCTTAAAAAGAAAAACTCATACAAAAAAAAACAAACATTTAAACATGAGACCCAACACAGAAGCCCATATAAGAAAAAAAAAACAAACTATTAAACATGAAACTGAAAAAATAAACCCGCTCAAAAAAAAATTAACGCCCCAGAGCAACGCGATCCGCGAAATATGTCATGCGGCAACGCGCTTGCTATGTAACCAAATCGCACAAAAATAAGCTCCACCGCAACGCGCGAAACGTCCAGCTATTACGCAATCAAAAACCTAAAAAAATTAAAAAACTTTTTTTACAAAAAAAAAGTAAAAAAAAAATAACGCCCCGCAGCAACGCGCGGCCAATCATGCTTGTTAGCAATCATAACTTCAGTACTTTTTTTTTTGCTTAGACAGATTGATAAGTCATTGCACAAACTTAATCTACTTGGTTCTTTGGCAATATTGGTTTTGATTCAGCTTCGTTGAGTGATATTACATGTAGTCATTCCTTGCATCGGATTTTTTTAGAACCGCTAGAGTTTTTTAGTGCATTCTCTAGTGTAGGTGTTTCTACCGAAAGTGAATGCAAGTCGAGATAAATGTAATATCATGTCATATGTCTATTTATTAGGTTACACACTTTATGCACTAGAACAATGTACTCATATGAGAAATGTTTTTTACTTAGACTTGAACTTATAACTATTTAGTTGACTAGTTTCTCAAACAACATAAAATACTATTGCAACACAAGCCTTTCGGTGATATAAGAAATGTTTGAGAGTGCTAAAAGTATGCATATTGAACCAGCCTATTTACCTACTTGATACGTTAGAATTAATGAAAAATAGGTATCGTGAGTCGTGACCAATGTCAGACGCTTATTCACGTTCGGTTTGGAACACCAAAGTAACAAATAAGTTCGGTGGGGAAACTTAATTAATGTTAGATGTTTCCATTCGTTATTTTAGATGAAGTCATGTATTAACTATTGGACGAGTACATGTGCATAGTAACGGTATTTTATAACGATAAATAGTTATGATGATAAAAAAAATATATGGGTTATAAACGAAAAAATAATAAAAGTTTGAAGATTTAGGGATTAAACACAATGTTTTGAAACCCGGTTCGACCCGACTAGTTGAATCGGTTCCGGTCGAAAAAACGGGTCAAATTAAACCGGGTTATTTTATTTTTGAAACCCGGTTAGACCTGTCGGGTTTGAAGTGACCCGCGTCAACCCGGTTTTCGAGACCCGGCCGGGTTTTTTTCATGTTCTTTTACAAATAAATCAAGTTAATTATATATTTTTGCGACGTAATTTATTTTTACATGTTATATTTGTTAACAAATGATTTTAGGCTCTATATATGAAATATTCATTATTTATATATGTATTTTTTTATCATTCTAAATATATATAAATTTTATTTTTGTGGAAGACCGGATTGACCTGGTGGTCGAACCGGTTGAACCGGTGACTCGACCGGAACAATTATACATATGAATTATACATGTGAATTTGTGGTTTTGGTGTAACCTTTAAACGTAAAATAATAAGAGTTTAAATATTTAAGAATTAAATTATATTTAAGTTTTCTTACCATAATTAAGTTTTATTAATTTTTCAACTTCAACAAAAGATTACAATAATTAAGTTCTTAATTTTTCAAGCGTTTGTGAATGAATGTGGCCTTGTCGACATTCCTATGTCCGGTGCCAACTTTACTTGGTCCAATGACCAGTCAAACTTATCAATGAGTCGGTTGGACAGATTCTTGATCTCGTTAGATTGGGTAGCTCAATTTAATCAAACTCGACAATGGTGTGTCAAGGTTTCTTTTTCTGATCATCACGCGTTTGCAGTGGAGTAGGATTCTGTTAACTGGGGCCCAAAGCTGTTTAAAACTTTCAATTGGTGGCTTGAAGACCCAACTTGTGTGGTGTGTTTTCAAAATGCTTGGAAAGTCTCAAAGAGTCTTTGTAGAGCCAGATTTTCTCTCTTAGAGAAATGTAAAAATGTCAAAGGGGAACTAAAAGCTAAGTTTGGGAAGAGATTTATTGGTCTTGTAGAAGAAATAAAGATGAAAGAAAATAGATTATTCGAGGTTGAAGTCTTGAGACAAATTAATGCTAACAATACTGATCTTTGGAAAGAGTCTATTTTGTTTAAGCAGGGGATCAAGTCCTTGAGAAGAAAAGAAGCATCAAATGATCTTTGCAAAGAGTCTATATATATGTACATACATATATCTATAACAAAAAAACCGTCGCCCCGCAGCAACGCGCAGACATACACCCCAGTCTACTAACAAAACAAACACACCCCACAATTCGTACAAACAACACCACAAACACATCACAACAAACTCCACAAAACCAAAAAAATATAAATACAAAGAATGCTTTAAAAAACTCGAACAAACAGATAAACAACATAACTAGCCAAACCCCCAAAACAACCAAAAAAAACACCACCAACAAGAATCCTAACCAAACAACAAATAAAAAACATAACAAACGAGACACAACACACAAGAAACAGAGTATAAATAAACCCCGACTGCCCCTACCTTTGAGCAAACCCCATACCCCTGCGCGCGGACCCCTTACCATCCTGCACCCCCGCCCGCTCCACCGCTCCCCTCCCGCCGGCCTAGCTACCCCTGACCCCCCCCCCCTCGCCCCACTGTATCCCCCCCCCACCACCCGCTAACCCACCGTGCGCATATCCCACCAACTCCACGAACACATAACCGTATACTACAGCAACCACCCACACAACCCAAGCATTTCCCCCATAGCTTGATACGTTAGAATTAATGAAAAATAGGTATCGTGAGTCGTGACCAATGTCAGACGCTTATTCACGTTCGGTTTGGAACACCAAAGTAACAAATAAAGTACGTGCGGGAATACTTAATCAGTAGTTAGAATGATTCGCATATTCGTTATTTTAGATGAAGTCATGTATTAACTATTGGACGAGTACATGTACATGTGCATAGCAACGGTATTTTATAATGATAAATAGTTATGGTGATAAAAAAATATATATGAGATTATGAAAACAGAAAAAATAGAATAAAAGGTATGAATGATAATGGGATTAAACACAATTTGTTGAAACCGCAGTTCCAAGACACCACGAACCGTTTGAATCAGTTCCAGGTCGTAAAAAAGTAAAAAGAAATAAAAAAAAAAAAAAGAAAGAACAAAAAAAAAAAAAGAAAAGAAACAAATGGTCAAATCAAACCAGGATTATTTATTTTTTGAAATCCCGGTTAGACCCGTCGGTTAAGTGACCCGCGGCGAACCCCTTGTTTTCGAAGACACCGGACCTTGGTTTTTTTTTCATGTTCTTTTTACAAATAAATCAATAATTAAAAAGTTTCTGGCGGCGTAGATTTATTTTTATCATGTTATATTTGTTACAAATGATTTTAGCACTCTATATATGAAATATTCATTATTTATAAATGTACTTTTTTTATCATTCTAACTAATATATAAAATTTTATTTGTGTAAGACCGGGGATATGACCTGGCTGTCGAAACTCGGTTGGAACCGGTGACTCGACCTGGAACATAATTATACATATGAATTATAGCATGTGAAATTTGTGGTTTTGGATAGTAAAGACCTTAAACGTAAAATATTAAGAGTTTAAATATTTAAGGAATTAAATTATATTTAGAGTTTTCTTTACCAATAATTAAGTTTTGATTACTTTTCAACTTCAACAAACGGAGATTACAATAAATAAAGTTCTCAATTTTCAGCGTTTGTTAATGAATGATGGCCCTTGTCGACATTTTTTTTCCCCCCTTGTTTGGGCCCCGGTTTTATCTGTTGTGGGTGTGTTGGTGTGTGTAAGTGTTTTTCCTATGTCCGGTGCCAACTTTATCTTGACCCATGACCAGATCAAACTTATCAACTGAGTCGTGTTGGACAGGATTCTTGATCTCGTCAGATTGGGTAGCTCAATTTAAACCAACACTTGACCAATGGTGTGTACAAGTTTCTTTTCTGATCATCACGGCGGTTGGCAGTGGAGTATGGGGGGGGGGGGGGGGGATTTCTGTTAACTGGGGCCTACAAAAGCCGTTTAACAAAACGTTCCAATTAGGTGTGCTGAAGTACGCCTAACGTGTATGGTATGTGTTTGTCAACATGCCTGGAAAAGGTCTCAAAGAATCATTGGTGGAGTCCGGATTTTCTCTCTTAGAGAAATGTAAAAATGTCAAAGCGGAATTGAAAGCTTAGTTTGGGAAGAGATTTATTGGTCTTGTAGAAGAAATAAAGATGAAAGAAAATAGATTATTCGAGGTTGAAGTTTTGAGACAAAGTAAAGCTATAGCTAATAGCTGATCTTATGGAAAGGGGGGGGGGGGGGGTCTATTTTGTTAAAGCATGGGAAATGCCTAAGTCCTTGAGAAGAAGAATAGAAGGGGCATCAAATGATCTTTGGCAAAGAGTCTATATATATGTAGCATTACCATATACTCTATAACTAAAAAACCGTACGCCCGCGCAGCAACGGCGTCGGTTAGTTTGTGGGGTGTATGTGGGGGGTTTGTGTGGGTGGTGGGGGGAGGAGTGCTTGTTCATATCAATCAAGAGGGTACTGTGTCTAGCGTTACGTGTCTTATCTTGTAATAATGT
This sequence comes from Tanacetum coccineum, assembly GCA_026074375.1. Lineage (NCBI taxonomy): Eukaryota > Viridiplantae > Streptophyta > Magnoliopsida > Asterales > Asteraceae > Tanacetum > Tanacetum coccineum. Next base: position 23,424 of record BQNB010076828.1, read on the forward strand.
TGTAATGGGCTAAATATGTAAAGACGCAACCCATTAAACTAATCAGGCAGCTCACCATACAACACTAGAAGTTAGGGTTAGTCATAGGTTACTTAGTAAAATAGTTGTGTGGAGCAAAATAATGCCCAAAAAACTCGAATAAGCTGAACAATCAAAACTCGAACCGAACCGAAAATACCTTGAAACGGCAAACTAATAACGAACCGAATTCGCTAAAAACGCGAACCGAACGTAGCTAAATCGGTCTTCAGAGTTTGGAATATGAGTTGGCACTTCGAACCGAAAACGCAAAGATTCATATATATATTAGTTATAATATATAAATATTTATATAATAGTAATTATAACATAATATATAGGTATATATAGATGTTTTGTATAAGGTGTATATAATGTATGTATATGTAATATACTAAAATAATATATAAATTTAATAGATATTTAGTATTGTATATATATACTATAGATAATAGTAATATATTATAAAATATTGTAATTATTATTTTAATATATATGTATATATAGATTATGTGTATATGTATGGTATACTGTATGTACATACAGTATATATATACATATATATAACAATGTATTAATTTATACTACATATATATATATAATAAATAGATGATAGAATAACTATATATATATATATATATATAATATAATTATAAGTTAAAATATAGTATATAATATATAATAATAAAATATAGGATATAATAATTTATATATAAATATAATAGACGGAGTGGGGGAGAGAGAGAGAGAAGAGTATGGGTTATCATGAATTAAACTATCATCATTGGTTGGCAACCGTAGAAAACCACTTATTCCAACCATTGGTTGTTATCAAGCCTCGCCTCCTTCGCTTTTTTTTCTCCTAGGAAGTCCAGGGGCTCTCTATGTCACTTTCTTTATTTTCTAATGTTGTTTGTATATTTTTAATTTCTATGAGTGAGATTTTGATTAGATTTTCTTTTACTTCTAATCGTTTTTGATTTTTACGGGCTAACGTTTTATGACTATCTACTGCGCAACAATTTAGAAGTCCCGTTTTCTAATTTTTATATAATTAAACACAAGTTTGAACAAAAAACGTAAATCTAATATTTTCCTATGACTACCTGATTACATTAGATCCAAGCTGGTTGTTAAAATAACTAGAAAAAAAGAGCATACATGTACAACGTATTCCAAAAAAGACGATGCCAAAGAAAATCATCACTAACCGATACTGACAAACTGATTAACAGAACCTAAACAAGTCTAAGAGATCAATTACATGTCACCTACACAATTTACTAAAACTATTTCACAAAATAAATTACATCAACTACATGGTTACACAGTTTTAATCTCAAACAGATGATCAACACCATCACAAGCATGAAGATGTGCAAAAGAGGCCACTTGGTGGGCATGAATCGTCAGCTGACTTGGTGGGCCTGAATCGTTCATAAGACGTTGGATCAAATTATTATTAAACTTCTCTGCATTGACAACCATAGCGTCACGTTTGTTGGCCCCGCCAGCCCATGGCCACCCTGTATCCGTCACAACGATAGGAATCACAGATTCTGCATAAAATTAACTATATTAATTGTTACGAATTAAAGTTGCAATACCTAAACAGCATCTGCTTCTGATTAGAAAAGAGCAAATAGATTCTCCATACAAATGTTTTTAGGTTTTAGGTTTTTGCTTATTTGATGATTCAGTAGTCAAATAATCAGTTTTATGGGGTTAGTTTCAAACTAGCTGCAACAAACAGGTATTGCCTTTGCTTATCTGATGATTTAGTAATCAAATAATCAGTTTTACGGGGTTAGTTTCAAACTAGCTGCAACAAAACTGATTACTTATCTACACCTCCTTATAATCCGATTTGACTTTCACTTCATTTTTATGAAAAAGTTATCTTCTTGTACCAAACTTTATAATTAACTCCATGATAGATTCACCAATTAGCTTAATGATCAACACAAGATCACAAGACATATGTCATATACATGATTACGAGCAACACAAAAAGGAGACAGACCTGGATATTGTAGAGAAAAGGAATTGTCTGAACCATACTGGAACCCCTCAAATCCACTATAAGTCCCACAATACCTAGCCAATCAAGTGCAGTGAAGCAGGTCAACCTGATGAAATTAAAGTTTGAAAACTCAGTTGCTTCTCGTCATGCGACAATGCTGATATAGAACTGCATAAAAAGATCCAGAATAAGACAAAAGTTTGATAATCATGCTTAACAATGAAAAAAACTCCTTTGTCCTGTTACGTCTATTTGATTGGTGTCACTAACTCAATATATCAAGGTAAACCTTAATGCTTGATTCATTTCTTCCAAACTTTTACTTCACTTCCGTCAACAACTTTAATGACGAATGCTTACTGAAACTGCTTATTAGCTAGTTACGTTTTGATACAATAGACAAAGCACTTTTTAAGGTGTTTGGATACATTGAACCTAATTAAGATAAAAGAAATTTTGTATTCTCCATGGTCATTGCTTAATGTTCATAGGTTTTAATTTGAATCAAATCATACGAAACTCGAATTAGAGTTGCCATTTTAAACAATTCATATAAAACGGGTCAAATGTTAGTGGGTCAGGCCAAACCGGCCTGTTTTGACCAGTTACCCATCCTTTCAGCCCCACCTCCACATTTCCTCTCTACGATCTACAAGGCATAACATGGAGTGGTCTCTGCTCCAGCTAATACTAATCGAGTTTTCAATCAGCGGGGTTTTGGGTTCAAACCTTCTTGCTAATAAAAAGGTTTTAGCCTTTTTGTCAATTTATCATAAACAGTACAATGAACCAGTTTATTGAACAAACATTATCAACTACAATGAGACCAGAAAAGTTTATCTCGAGGCCGTTAAGTGATAATAGCAGGGACTTAATGCATAAAGCATGCACTCCGATATACTTCCGATTGCTCACTGTTAAATTCTAGGTAAACGACCAACCCGGCGCTGAATCAAAATTTAGTAAGCAGGCCAAGTCACTACTGCACTGTGGGAGTATATCGCCAAAAGTCACATTTTTTATGTGAAACCAGCAGCACGAGCCTCAACAAAAGAAGCTGAACCCTTCCCTAAGCGAATCTGATTTTATAAGGTTTCATGTTAAATTTACACTAAACATATACATGGATGCCCTAATATATTCTAATCAAACAGACAGATGCCCTAACTTATAACATGATGCATTAATTAGTCTAACATATCCGCAACAGATAATGAGCTGACATACCCTTCATAGTTTTACTATTGTATGTATTCAGACTGCTACACATGTCTATAGGAGATCTTTGAGCTAGGGTTTCACAAAGGACATAACAAAAAATAAGGAATGAATGTTGAAAAGTACAGCAAATCTAGGTAAACTTAATATAAACTAAAGTTGCAAACACATTGAGCTTCACACCAATTTATTAGAGTCATCGAGTTCAATTACACCATATGAGCTTAAAAAATGATGTATAACAATCTAAGTCTGGATTCATAAAAAAACTGAGATTTTTAGCTTAGCCTATCAGAGTCTGGTCGAGCTCGACTCGACTCATTAGCACTTTACACTTGTGCAAGTAACATCAGATTGTAATAGTCCTCTTTTCTGTGAAACCTTTCCTAATTGAACATTGTTTAGTTCAATGTAGCAACCTAGTGGATAGTTCATTGTAATAAGCTGTTGTATTAAAAAAAGTGATCACTCGCTGGAAAAAAAAACAAGTTAAATTCAGCAAAAGTGGAATGGCCATATCTGGCCAAGCCACGCCCATACTCTGAAAATCGTTTAATCAGTAAGAGACTGAAACAGGTACCAAAGACTTCATTTTTCAAGTGAAAAGTCGTTAGATATCTATTTTAGAGTCTACAAATGATAGGACATAAGTAACAATATATAAGAATATATGTTTAACCTTTAAAGTTCTCATGTAGTGCCCAAGATCACACAAAAAGCCCTCTTGCCCAAGATCACGCAAAAGGCCCTCCTTTTGGTCTCTCGAGAAATTTGGCGCAATGTTTCGGTAGCTCCGATAACCATTATGCTGATTAGTCTTACCGGCGGATTCCTAGTGCCAATTTGTGCATTGAGAACATGAAACTTTTAAAAAGAAGAACATGAAAACGCTATCGCTTGAAGCTGATTTTATTACAAATTCTAATAATTTTTGTATAGAAAAGTTACTTTCAAGGCGCAATGCCAAACACCCCCTTATATTTAGGATGCAGATCGAACTGGTTGTAAGAAAAGTAATTATCGACTAATTTAATACATTTGGGTAACATTTTTAACCTTACAAATGGATTGACAAAAGTCAATTACGATAAATTTACCCAAATTGAGGCAAGTATGAGGTAGTCTGCTAACGACTGCAGGACGTGTGTGTGCAAACGCTAAGTTTCAATTTGAATAAAAAAAGAACTTATATGCAGACACATTTATAAATAATTTTAGTCATTTAAATGCATAAACACCTTTTTATAACCAATACCAACCACAAAGATAAGCATAACTATGACTGACTTTAAGAATCTTGTGCATGACGGGTGTAAAATGTGCCCGTCAACTTATAGTACATTCGATTTGCGAAATGGGTCAATTAAGGAGTGGTTTCCAAAGAATCATGTTTTAAGAGTTCTGACTCGTGCGTTGAGGGAATTGCGAAATAAATATTTTAACAAAATGGCAAATATATCCATTACTTATCAAGTTGAGCTTGATGCCTTTTTAAAGCACATAAGCTTAACTTCATTAAGCCACACAAATAAGCTAGTCTAAATACTCAAAAAAGAACATGATCATAAATTACAGCATAGTAAAACAAATAATTTCACAAATGAAACATATTATACATACAAATAAGTAAATAAAGTATACCTTCAATAGCCTCTCTTAGAGTCTTGAAGCCCAAACCAATACTATTCCAGAACCTGCTCCCACCTTCGCCCGGTCTCCTCCGAAACATCCACCTAACAAAACACAAATCAAATAATGTTCTATTAGAACAAATATAGAAAACTGTTTGTTAGACGCATTAGTTGGCCGCATTCAAAAGCTACCATTTCAGTTAAACTTGATTTTTAAAAAGATAAAAAACAAACCCATACTAAAAACATCACCTTTAAAGCAAAAACTAACAAATATCCAGACAAAAAGTAAGAAAAAAATCAAAAAATGAATAACTTAGAACCTTCATAAGAGGTGTATGATTATGATTTACCTAAGATTCTTCTTCAAAGAAACTTGGTCTCCATGCAATTGCAATCACACATCAGCATAAAAATTTGCTTCATGTTTTAGATCTTGTTTAGGATTTTTTTTTTTTTAGATGTGTGTTTGATTTGTGACTGAATCTATTATGTGTGTGGCGGTAAAAAGCTTCGGGAATACAATGTGTGACTGTGTGTATATGAAGATAGGAGTGAAAGGGTAAGATCCAGAAGGAGTGTGTGTGAGAGAGGATGGAGAGAGAACACCTATGAAGTATGAATGATACTTACCCTTCTGAGGAAGATGAGTTGGGGTTTTTTTATCTGAGAGAGAGAGAGAGAGCGTGAGTGGGGAGAGACAGTATATAATATTCGACGGGTTCAGGGTCAGGCCGGGTATTGCATTAAATAGACATTTAAGGATGCCTCGGGGCAACGATCTTGCCCTTTAAATATATAGTATAATGATGCACTAATAATAGTCATTGATGCCCTAATAATACTCATTGATGCCCTAATCTTGTAACTCTCTATGCAACACTTGATATCTACTCCCATGATATTTGGATGCCCTACTATGATACAAACAAATGCAGTAAAGTACCTGAAGTGGATGCACTAACTTACCTCAAACGGATGCACTAAATTACCTAAAACGGATGCACTAAATTACCTCAAAGAACTAAGGTTTGCTATCTATAATGATATTACTCAATGAACGGGAGATTAATGGTCTAATGTACAAGGATTTATGACTACAGGCCCAAAATAAACGTACCTAAACACCCCTAACAGCTTATTACGAACTTAAGTTTTAATCTTCAGACCATCAACTATTGCTTGTATTTGATGAGCAATACCTTGACCAGACAAGTACTTTGGTTCAACTTCACCCTCGGCTCTCTTCAAACGAGTGCATTCATGGCACCAGCTTTCTTGTGATGTTGAAAGCCATGACGCTTTTCATGGAAGACGTAGACTAATCGTGGCAATTCATTACCATCAGTGTCAAGCCCACCACTCTAAGCTAAGAAAACCTGTAAAAATGCAGTATTATATATAATCAGAGCTTCCAAAGCATATGACAATTGATAAATAGAAATAATAAAAAATGAGCTAAATTTACCTGGATCATTCCTGGATGATCCTTGGTATTATTTCCAGGTGTACCATCTTGCATGATTCATCCTTCTTATGGAACTTTTTGATCCAACTCTTCATATTCTCTCTGCAACAAACCGAACAAAGCCTTAACTTACTCGGATACACAGTTGAACAAAAAAAACATGTGTATGCTTGCATGAAAAGTTTCTTACTTTCATAGCCCGATGGTCTTTGACAAATGTTGGCTAAATAGTATCTTTCAAGTAATCAATTTTTCTGCTTGAAGTACCATTCAGGAGCTCGGGGTCCAATGTTATATTTCTTAGCAAACTCAGATTTTTCGGATGAAAATTCAAATGAAAACATAGCAGCTCCATCATCAAATTGGCTTATGGTTGTAACGCAAAACATACGTGATTGACCAATCTCTCCTCTGTAAGGAATTGAAGGTATAATTCTTCCACCAGGTAGAGGAGAGGCCATTGAAAGACGTTCTAAAAAATCACCAGAAACCTAATAGAAAGCATAATCAAATATTACATTTAGAGCAAATTGCATATTACATTAAAGAGACGAATGTGTAAAATAACCATCTAATTAACCTTTTGTTATCCACTGGTTATCAAAGGTACGTGGTTACGAGAGACTTCTTTATCATAATTCAGGGCATTAACATCCTCCCCTCTTCCGTATGTCTGGTGCCAGCTCAACATACGTTGTGCTATCTTCTGCTTCTGCTTCTCATTTTCAGCTTCTGTTGATGGAAAATCAGTAGTACTGTCATCCACATCAACACCCTTCTCTTTGTCTCCAACAATAGGCGGGCTTCTTAAAAAAATATAAAAAACAAGTTCGTTTAAACGAATCCAATATCACATAAGCTACATGATAAATGATAGTAGTTCAGAATTTGCACTGACGGCAAGACTGATTGCCATTTTTGTGGTCGTATTGGTAGCATGGCCTACAAACCGGGAATGCACACACATCACAAGCAACACAAACATTTCCTGAATCTGTAACGCCGATATTATCCCCACAAATTTGGCAAACTTGACTCCCAACATTCTTCCCCTGCCATAATCAAACCATAACAAGTTTTAATTAAAACCTAAACAATCATCTAATACATACCAATCACAACTTTTATAATGAAAAAACAAATAATAATTTGGAATGACAATATCCAACTATCCGTGAAGTTTCATTTATGGGGCTGTTTGGGTTATGCTTCTACTTGAAAACAAATACTAGTGAAAAAGTAGTTTGGAATCGCTTG
>BQNB010076829.1:5105-31038 GCA_026074375.1 Tanacetum coccineum
ATATTAGTTAGTAGGCCCCGTGTATGACCAAGAATCCCCGTTTTGTAGACTTATTCGGATTTTGAACGATTTAGCTTTATTATCTTTTGGTTTTGGTACAAGTTGTGATGTATTTGTATTGTGTTGATCCGTTTACTTTGTATTTATGTTTTGGTACAAGTTGTGATGAGTCTATACAGGTTTTGATACAGGTTTGTTATTTGGTAGATTTTTTCCGAAAAAAATCTGGAAAACGCCTGCTGTGCAGGCTGTATTTTAAAAAAAAATGCAGACTTTTCCCCAGCGACATGTCGCTGGGGAAACTTGATTTTAAATTTTTTAAATTTTAAATTTTTTAAAAACTTGATTTAATAAAATCTTTCCCCAGCAACATGTCGCTGGGGAAAGTATTTTCCAAATGTTTTAAAAAGTATTCCCTAGCGACAAGTCGCTGGGGAAAAGTGATTCTAAATTTTTTTTTAAACTTTTCCCAGCGACATGTCGCTGGGGAAAAGTTTGCCACCGTGGCACTAATTGCTTGACTGAAAAACGAGTGGGACCCACATCTTCGCTGGGGATTGTATCCCTGACGAGGATTCCCCAGCGACATTTCGATGGGGATAGGTTTCCCGAGCGACATGTCGCTGGGGAAAGCCCCGAAATGTTGCTGGGGAAAACCCCGATTGTTGTAGTGTAATATGTTCAAGGAAAATGACATGTTACGTTATACCATATTATGGTTGTGCATGTTTTAAAGATTAACGTAGGTGTGGAAAGATGATTTTGGCCTAACGAGGTCTAATGATGGTACTTTAATATGAGATGTTATATTTCATGGTTTGGTATGTGGTAATGAAAGTTGATATGAACTTATGTAATGGAAAATTTTGTGTCATAAATACGATAGAGAACGAAGCAATCTTTACATTATGTGATTTCTTCCAAATTTGCAATTTTAGGGTTACTCATAGTAATAAATAACAACAAACGAATATGTTTTTAATGTTGAAGTTTATGGAAAATGAGTATTTGACACAGATGTAAACGACCATGATATCATTTTTACATGGCCGTCTTTGACTCTTCCGGATCATCCAACTAGTAAACCACACTATCGTTAGTGAACTCGTATCGTATGAATATCATAGTTTGTATTAGGCCAAGCCCGTATACTAGTTTCGTATGTCTTATTTCTATTTATATTGTAGACCATCATCATTATTGATTCACGAAATAAACCATACTTACAACTATACCTTGCCAACTATGTACAAATTCGAATCTAAATTAACACATGATATAACATTTACTATAAAATAATCTATTAAGGACCACTGTCGAGAAGAATAAATGATGAAGACATTCAATTTTAGACCAACTTTTAACCAAGTGAATGGATCACATATGTTGAAATGTACTATTGGCAAAAATGTGATGATTAGGCTATTAAACCATATGACGTGGGTTGTGAACCCGTCGTTGAATGATGTTCCATGTGCAATATGTTTAAGACAAGGAACTGAAGATGATTTAAAGTTATACATGGTGTTAGGAGTGTCTTTTGAAAGATTTAAACTTGATTGATATTGATAGATCTTACACTCTGGTTTTTATAAAGGGCTAATGGTATGTAAATGTATCATAGTTGTCATTCGTTCCTTCTAAATGTATCGAACAAAAAAAGTTGCAACTATCTACATTAAACTTTGTTTTTTACATTTTTTGTGTGCTTTTTGACCTCTTCGGCAGGTTTTGCCACATAATACAAGTTACCATCCATGTCACAGTACATACATTTGCAAAAAAGTAATAGTTCGCTGCATTTATAAAAAATAGTTGGCTACTTTTCTAATGGGTCATCAATGGATCATAATTTTTTAATTATCAATTTTTAAAATTCCAAAATATAAAGATTTGACAGTAAGAATTTTGGCAGTTTTCGGCAGTTTTCATATGTGGATGAGATGGAAATCTTCCATACGTATATGTTTTCAACATTAAGTATCAACTACATTTTTTTCATCAATCTAAACACATTATGAAACAAAAATCATAGATCTAAAAACAAAACCCATCAACACTAATCTAAACACCATTACTAAAATCAAACCTACCAACATTAGTTCAAGTAAACCCTCTTGCAATAATTAACCCATCATCTCACCGCCACAAATCCACAATCACGACAGCCGGCACCACCTCCGGTCCTCTTCAAGATGTCCTATGGCGGCCAACACTTGGTGGTGATGTAAGTCAGATCCTGCGGGAGGCCCACCGCGGCCCACACCTGGTGGTGACGGTTTTCGCGTGGCCCAACTCGGCGGCGGCATAGATCTGGGTTTGATGGTGAAGAGGGCGGCGAGTAGCGGCGTTAGGTTGGTGCCAATGGTGATGGCCGGATTCGGGGGTGTTGTGGTGGTTGTAGGTAATGAAGGTGTTAGTTGGTGGTGGTTAATTTAAGAACAAACTGTAACAATTCTTTCTTCTTTTTTTGTTGATGTTTTTCATGATTTTTGTATGAGTTTAAATAAGTTTTGCAACAAAGTGTTATATTGATTTGATTTATGGGGTATGAATTTTATTACTCGAACTTGTGAATTTGTGTTTGTGTCATGGTAGTGTCTTAATTTTGAAAAAAGAGGATGAATCTGGGAGGATTAGGTAACTTTAAATATCCTATGTGGTAGCAATTAAAAAATGAAAAAAGAAATTGATCTGTAACCGGCTAAATAGGTCAAACTCAACACAACAAATGTCAAAAAATAAAGTTTAATGTACATAGTTGCAACTTTTAGTTCGATACATTTAAAAGGAATGAGTGAAAACTATGATACATTTACATGCCATTAGCTCTTTTATAAACTATCATGTGCGAAATCATTGATTGAGATGCGTAACTCATTATGTGTTAACATTTAATTTGTAAGGACGGTAGAGAGATCCTTTATATAATAAAGAAAAACGAAAAGTGAGAATTTTGTATTTCAAATATCAATTCATTCCTTATTTAGTAATATATTTTTTGTTTAAATTTTTTTATTTAAATGTAGAAAAATAATTAAACTTACTTATTTCCTTCTTTGGCCATAAAATATTATAAATTCGGTTTATACATTATATATGTGTAAAACACAAAAAATACACATGGGTTTAAGATGTCATGATTAATTGTGTTGGGACCAAAGTGTAAATAAAGAAGAAAAAAACACGGGTTCTCATCCATTCATACAAAGATGAAAACCTAATTCAATAGAAACATAACAATTCATTCAATCTGAAAACCTTAGTTCGCTATAGCAGCCTTAACAATCGAAATATGTTCAGTTGGAATCTAATTCCTGAATCAACGAATCTTTTATCAGGTTTGTTGCATATTTTTAAAAATTTTAATTTTCGATTTTATATCATTAAAATCAAATCGATTTGTGGTTTTGATGACATAAATTTTTACCTTCTTGGTCTTTTGTTCCACCATGGTCCTGCACTAGCCATCTTCAACATGTTTAAACCAAGACTTTGGTTCATTGTAAATAGTTGTGCATATATGTTTGATCACTAGACTAGTTTGTGTCAACACCCATATTGAGATGGCTAAGCAGAAAGATTGCATTTGTGTTGGGAATTATATTTGAGTTGATAAGACAAAACAAGAATGAAACATAAGGACTGAATCTAGCATTATGGAATTCCACAAGCTGGTGGAGTTTATTCTACAAAAGATAAAAGATTCCAAAAGATATGATTCTTGAAGATGAAGTTTATTAAAGAATTAAAAAATTTAGTTTCCTTATACAATTATATTTTCCCTTGTAAATCTAGATGGACTCTACTATATAAAGAGATCCATAGATATAGTTTTTTATGTGTGTCAAAGATGTAAACACCAGAAAAGTGTGTGTGTGTTCTAGGCGTCAAGTCCTCTAAGTGGACGCCTAGGGTTTGGTAGTTTTAGCCTCAAGGTAATCAAGGTTTTCCTTGATCACTGTTATAGTTCATTGATGTAACCGTATTGTTCTGATCAAATAATATTGGGGCTTGGAATGTTTGGTAAAACCTTGTTGAATAACATTGTTCTTTATGTGTTTATTCCGCTATGCAAAATATGTTATCAATGTTATTATATCCTAGATTAAAGGTCTAAACAACCTGAGCTTACAACGATCTTTAGGTTTCCACAATTGGTATCAGAGCCTCGTGGCTCTTGATCTAGGATTAACAAGGTGTTATTGTGTCGTGATATGAAGAAAAGATGGTATGAATTTTCTGTTTTGGAGTTTGTTCAAAATCGGTCCAATTAGAGTTTTTACTAAACCCTAATTCAGTAAAACAGAAGACACAAGAGATCGAGAGTATTGGCTGTGGATCTATATGCTTTGAAGTGTTTGATCTTTTGGATCCACGTTGGAATGACAGTGCACCAGGTAAATCCTTTGTTTAGGTTTTACTTTTGTCTTGATATAATTCTAGGGTTCGCTGTTCATAATGAAGAGATGATGTTCGTTTATCATCACCATGATCTTTTTGTTGCTTTGATTGCTACACATCTGTTATCACGCATCTATTGGATCTGTGTTTGTATATAAGGTTCTGATTTGCGTGGCTCTAATGGTTGTGTTTATTTGGTGATGATGAATTCACGTGTGTATAATTAGAAAATGTACGTGAATATACTTGGAAGTTAAAACTGTTTGATGGACGTGAAAGCTTATTGGGCTCAAAAGAATTAGTGACACTTTCTTGTTGATTAAAGTATCACAAAAAGTATGGGAGGAAGGAGGAAGTAAGTATTGTTCACACATGACTTAATACCGCTATTGTATACATGTTTATTTTGGTACTGCTTGAGAACATGCTTAGTACTGTTATGAAGATGTTAGTACTGCTTGGGTCAAAAGTAAGCTAGTACTGTTCGCTTCATGCTTTTGGGTTCAAGGTTTTTGTGCTGCTCGTTTAAAAGTTACTCATTGGGCAATATTTGGTTAACCCAATATGCCAAACTACAGTAAGCAGCAATCGATGGTTTGTGTTTGATATCTCTTATTTGATTTTTGTGGGATTGTGAAGGCGGCCTTGGTTTTAAATGTTTGTGAATGAAAGCAGAATTAGAATTCATACCCTCTTCTATAAAGATGTGGAAGTTACATGCATGATTGGTTGTGATTCGATTCCATGAGAAAAAGTGGTGGTTTGTACAGCTTAGACTTAACGCATCCAAATTTCTTAATGCTGCAAATTGGTACTAAGCCACTGTTTAACAGTTTATGTTAATACAGCTATTGGTGCCCCGAGAAAAAATTATACTATTATGTTAGCCGATATCGATAATACAGATTTTTCGTTCTCTCATCAGAGCTATCAAAAGATCTCGGACAGAAGGGAAAACACACACAAGTCATAAGATTTTGGATGGTTTTAAATGTTCTTAAAAGTTTCAAAGGCTCATATTTGGAATTATTGAAGAGTGGTTACGAAAAAGGTAGGTTTATCACCGTATTTGAAGATGAAGTGAATTAATCTGGTTTGTGTTTTATCATATCTTAAAGTGAGTGTAACACTTTAGAGATAACTTATTCGTGCTTAGAAACGATGTGACGAAGAATTGACAAATCTAGCAAAGGGTCTTGAAAATAAGTAGACGTGTGAAAGGAGGTAATTATAATTATGGTGTACAACATAATTATAAATGCATCACACACGTGGACTTGTGACCTTGATTAACCTAACATAAAAATCAAATTCATGCCCAGTACCTACATCTATTCACTATAACTTTCAATTAAATCTCGGGACGAGATTTCTGTAAGGGGTGGAGACTATAACAACCCAAGAATCTTCATCAAATGCAAAACCTATTTTACTATTATCACAATTATACGGGGAAATTTTTCGCTTTATTACATTACTTGCATTGTCAATATCTCATTAAGCAAGGTAACTTGCATAACTAAAGTAGACGAGCTCACGCAACCTATCTATGGCCATCCTGTCTTCATATATGTCAAGCAAACATCACAATATGTCAAGTCAATATCATCATATCCCTTTTACAAGGTACATTATTCCTATAATGTACTATTCGCAACGTTATATCTAAACGGGCCTTAAACCGTTATCGGATACCTCTAAACCCTAATTTCATGAAGGGTTAACATCTAAAGTGAATGCACAAGCTACTAAAGCATATGTACAAGTAATATAACATCTCATTTGAAATATAAAATCCCTCCAAGCCAAAATACAAAACTACAAATCCTTAAAAGCTCAATGTACAAGTCATTAATGCACAATATCCAAAATAGCCATTTTACTTCCATTTTCCTAAGAATCTTGTACAATCCATCAAGTACAAGTTACAAGCAAGTCATACACTTCATTTACAATCCATATTCATCCTCATTCCATGAAATTACAAGAAATCCAAGTTAGAAACCCTAACCCTAGCTAAATACTACACTATGACTCGTTTCTTCGTTTTTATCCATTGTAAACTTAAACCAATACTTAAATAAGTTATAATAACATAAATTACAACATTCTCAATCATAATCCATTATCATTTCCTCATTCTACTTCAATTATACAAGAAACAAATCCAGAAAACCCTAATTGTGCCCTAATTGTGATTTTGACCCATTTTCTCGTTTCTAACCACTTTATTCTCAAGTAAGCAACCAAGAGTCATTGTAAACCCATAAAATGAGTTTACAAACCATTATCCATTATTATCCATCATTACTTTGACAATATACGAGAATTACAAAGCTAGAAAACCCTAAAAGCCTTATATGAACCCTAATTCCAAGCTACGGCTTATTCTTTCAATTTCAACTCATTTAAACTAAAACCAACGATCAAACTTCATTGATAATACTTTATTTAAGCTCTAGGATCTGTATTCCATCATTCCTAATCAAGAGTATGCAAAATATAAACCAAGAAAGTCAAGAAAACCCTAAACGAGCCCTAGTTGGACCCGTGACCCCATTTCTTCATTTTTAACCCGTTTTAACCCAAACCACTTGCTAACTTTCATTAATACTTCTTATTACAAACCTTAAGATCATATTTTAATCATTCCTTGATCAATGCTCACGAAATATAAGCCAAAAACTTGAATTCGAACCCTAAAACCCCAAATCTGACCCGCAAGGGTACTTAGCTCCTTTTGACTCATTTTAAACTCACCCATGTGCAAGATATTTACATGAACACCTTCTAGATACTCTATAGCAGCTTACACACCAGCTTACACCATTCCTTGGCCAAAAACAAAGCCACATGATCACCCTTGGTCCTTAAGTCTTGCCGAATTCAAAAACCACCACAAACACCCTCCACATCACCTCTCTAGCTTTCTAGACCTCACAACTCACTCCATAGAGCTCCCACCTCAGTATCTAGCTTGTACACATGTCCAACATCAGATCATAAGAGTTACTTAGCTTCCTTAGTCACCTTGATCATTTACAAGTATAAATAGGACCTCATATTCTTCATTACAACTCGCACCCACCTTCATCTTTCTATAACCCAATTGGCAGCAATACTTTGCTCCCATATGATCCTAGGATCATTAAAGAAGTTCAAGAAGCGAAGCCCTGAAGAATTGAAGCCTTGGAGTGAAGATACAAGGCGTACGAGTGGAAATACTACCCGAAATGACCCATTTCCACCATTTTTGATCATTGAAGCTCAAACCCAGGTTTTGAATGTTCTACTTCTGCTACTACACCCTTATAATGTTCATATGATCCTAAATATACTCTTGTTAAAGTTTCATAACTCAATTCATGCTCATTTTCCATTTTGATCCAAAACCGTACACCCGAAACCCTAATTTCGCGTTTTTCTTAAAACTAAATGTTATAATGTTATAACATATGGGTCTATTATATTTCACTTTCCCAAATTCCATGGTTTACTTGTATATCTATAAAATGTTGAAGACCAAAAGTCTTAAAAGTGCAAACCCCCAGGGTCTATTTGTAATTTTTCAAACCCTAGGGTCTAAAATGTAACATTTTGAAAAAGTATAAAATCATGCTCAAAACATTATCCAACATAACTTTAATTAACGCTTCTCGTGCTTAACATTTCCAGATATTGATTAAAACGCTTAAAACCGATTATATCATATCACAATACTAGGGAGCTTCATATTAAGGAGTTTTCATCTTTCTATTACTTCTGACTGATTGTTGGTTTACGATTTAAAGTGCCCTAGCTCCTCAAACATTTACTGAATGACTTCTGAATTATGATGGCCCGAACGGTGATGCAATAATTCCAAACTCTTCAATCAAACTCATAACTCTTAAACCAAAGTTCTAAAGTACAATCTTCCTAGACTTGAACAATTGTCTACCAGGTTTGTGTGACGTAGCTATTTACTATCATTTTACTATATCAACATTCCCCGGTTAAGATTGTGATAAGGTCGTCAGCGTTCAATTACAAAATAATTATAGCATCAACCTACCAGGTGAGTTCATAGCCTAGCTTTACAATCTTTTGAATGATAATAAACCCCCCGCCCGAAAGGGGATACATGCTTGTTTAACGAAACTCTAATAATATACTCATAACAAGTGATGTACTTTTTAAAGACTTTAATGAATCATAACCCCATATTCCTTATAAAACCTGTGAAGTGATATAACATTAATGCAAGTTGTTTTTCTAAATTTATGCTATCCCAGATAAATTATTTGCCTAAGCTACTTCCAGTGCCATTATTTTGACCCATAGACATGAATCATTAATTACTTTGCATTGCAAGTGAACGCTAGAATATTGAGAATCAGATCAATTGGGGGTGACAGGCTCCCGTTTGATATACCCATGCTCTTGGGGTAGCCAAAACGCACTATATTGTCCTAATAGGTAACATTGGCAAGGTAACTTTTCAACGGGGTACTCTGTCCCTATCCAATATCCACTACGGTTATTTCCCGTAATGTATTGATGTCATGACTTAGCTGGCAATAATAATGTTACCCTGATTTCCATGATAATTGTATTCATTGCAATTATTACCATTATAATAACTTCATTCAACCATATGATAATATTCAAATTGTTTTCCCAAGATAAAATGTCTCACATGATAATTATCCCAGTAATCCCAATATTTCCATTATAACCTTGATTCAATTATTACATTTCAAACCTATGAATTATCCACACAACCTTTGGTTGACCCTTTTTAGCATGTTATAACTCAGGTAATTGAGCAAAGTTAGCGATACGGAGTGGCATGGACGCGAAGGAAGGCCTAAAACTTGTATCATTTCAAATTGTTAATACAACTATATTTGTGGGACCACCTCTTTGTAAAACTCTAATTTGAAATAATGATAACGAATCTTTTGAATAAACGATCTTTTCTTTTGGGTCGTTATCTATGATTATTATTGTTGTCTCATGAAAGTAAATAACCCAGATAAAGCTTTCCGGAGCTGCTATATTATAAAAATGGGGGTGTTACACACTTCACCAGATACCATGACGAATTCAAGTTCAATATGCCGTGTCACACCCCACCAAGGCGGAACCGCGAGGTGTAACATATTAATATACATCACACAAGATGATAGATAAAACATCATACATGATTTTAGATAATAGAAAGTTATCCGAATTACAACATTTCAAAGTACAAGTTTAAAAGTACAAAAGTCAATATTGTTGTTTTTCTTCCGAACATGGATCACCCCCAAAAGACAATAACTTGGAAGAAAATAGACATCTTGAATGATCAAATGCAATCACACTAAGTTTCCACATTAGGAATGTCACCTGAAAAGCATGATAAAAACGGTCAACTATCGAAATAGTTGGTGAGTTCTCAAGATTTTGTACACCAAATATAGTTTTATAAAAGAGTAGACGTCCAATAACAGTTTGCCAACTCATTGGCAAGATATCAAAAATAGTTGTCCAAACCGAAATCAATTTCCAAATAAGTTGAGAGTCCAAAACAAACCAATGTATATGTATGCTATAGTGATTATGCGAGGCACTACTTAAACGTATTCAGCCTAACCGTTCCAACCTCCAATCAAGTTCTAGTTGTATAGTGTGGCACAAACACTTAGTACTATGCACCCTTGTGCGGGGAGTGAGGAGGGGCTAGGTCACCTAATAGCTTATTCATAATACTAAACGTCTCAATCCCTTGAGGGGCAATGAATTTAAAAGTATTGGGCTGGTACCAAGCAATCAACCAACAACATAACAATTTCAAAGTTCAAATGTTCAAACACGTTTTCAAAGTTTCAAAAAGTCAAATCAAGTTTTCCCATACGTTCCAAAACAAGATTCAAGTTTCAAATGAGCTCAAAAAGATTAATTACTTAAAAGTAATTTCATAACAAACGACACATCATGCTTTCCACCCCAAAACATTTAAAACATGATAAAAGAAAAAGGGATTGAGAAACTCCCCTTAAAATTTAGGAACGATAACAGACTTCCTCCAGCAAACCACACTAAGTAGGCAACCCAAACGAATACGCAACCTTCTACTCGCAAATATAAGGCAATAAAAATATACCTAATTAGATCCTATACGGTATGATCGGACAATATTAAGGTTCATTTGTTATGCCTTGTGTTCACATTTGTTTCCAAAGTCACTTTTATCACAAAACGCAATTACAACAATTTGACCCAAATTTCCCGGCACTTTAAGTATTTATTTGACCAAGTTAACCAAAGCTTCTGGTCAAGCTACTTCTCCAGGAAAATTCCATGCTTTAGGTATGTCCATGAATTTTCTAAAATTTAATTAAAGGATTATATCTCACCATTTATACCCTGACTTTCCAAAAAACGGCCTAAATATAGACATACCAAATAATTTAAGATCAGAGGTTCTAAAAACAAGGATATATATGAGTTAGTCCAATGGGAGACTCTAAATAACCCATACAAGTGTCTCCGATTAGCAGTTTCAATTGATAGATTCATTGTGGTTTCTAAGTGATGTCAATTTAATACCAGGTTGAAAAGAGATTTTGGCAGTTTTGACACTTTTCACTATATTTCAACTTAAACTAACCAAAACGGACCTCATATTTTTAAAAGGCTTATATTTCTGGAAACTAGACTCAAAGAAATTGATTCTAGGCTCTTGAATCATGTCAAAATGTTTATTTATCCTCAACTTATGCTCAAATCAATATGACCCAAAAATAAAATAGGGGTGTTTGAAAAATAGCTTCTGACTTAATCCAAGTCAAACCACTAATCCAAAATGCAAAAATGATCAAAACAACTCTTGAACTAATTTTATAAATATGTAAACATCCTTTTTATAAAGAAAAATCAATAGGTACCTTAAAATATTTTTAAGCCATTGCATGTACAAGTTTACACCCGATCTAGCTCTAAATCATGGTTTTACGCCCCATATCATCACTAGTTTTATCATTCGAATCATCAAACCACTTATACAACTTTTATAAGAATATTACCATTATTTAAAGAGTATCAAAACACTATATTATCAGTAGGTTTATTATCTTGTGGGATAGAACAAAAGAGATGAACAAACATGTGTATGAAGCCATAAATGGTACTTTTCGGGTACAAGATAGGCACAAGTCGTCTTGTACCTTTACCTTACCTATGAGAACACCAATAGAATGACAATATAAAGATGAGGCTGAGATGATTCAACTTTCTAAGATGGTGCTTTTGATGAAAAACGAATCAAGAAGCTTGTTAAGGATGATTAAACAAGCCTTTTGGAGTGTTATTCTTGTGTTAAACAAGATTTTTGGAGTGGTGGTTGATGCTGGTGATGTGGTGGCTGAATATTAGGAGATAGGAGGGATAAGATATGTGTTTTTAGAGATAGAATAAGAGAGAAAATGGTGGGGTGGAGAAATAATGAATGAAGAGATGGTTTTGGGAAAAGTAAGAGTAAATAAAGAAGTGTGTAAGTAAGCTGTTGAATGTAAATGGCCAAATTTTTGGGTTGTTTATCCCAATGTGTGTAGGTTTTAGTGTCTCTAAGGGGAAGCAAAATATATTTTTATGGTATTTAAATTTATTTTGGATGTACATAATTAAGTGTATGTAGTATTATGTATAAATAAAAAATAAGTTATGTACTGTTGGTTATAAGAGTGATTTATACACTAAGAGACATATTGAAGTGTTTTAATTCCATTATAAGAATCGTAAGTGCAAAAAGTAAAAATTTAACGAAATTATCCCGTCATTTACACGAGAAACTTGCAAGTTATAAAAATGTGAATTAGACCTAATGTGCAAACAAAAGTTGAAATGACTATGTTTTCCATCATGGTGGTTTTGACATTGTTAAATGTTTACTTGAGCATATCATTGTCCGTTCGAACCATTAACTAGATCGTTTGTAAAAGGTGCACTCGCGTAACTAGGGTTCCTAGTAAAACAAGCGTTAAATGCTAAAAATAGTATGACCACTTAAAAGTGACTCCACAAATAACTAAAAGAGTAAATTATCATACGTTTGCTTTATATTACTGACTCTGCAAAAAAATAGACAGAATTACATTAGTTTCCCCTAGTTAAAGGAATTTCGTCCCGAAGTTTTTAGATTGCACGTCCTAAGCCGTTAGCGCTCACGAATATTTGCGGATACTTGCGCTCATCTCAACTTCTCTTTCCCATTAAAATTCTGGTCAACGATGGGAGTTTCCTAATGAACTCTTTTTACAATGGGATTCCAACTTCTATTAAAGCTTCATAAATCCTCGCAACTTGTCAACATAGTATAGGATGACCTGGGAATCTCGCTCTATCATTCCAATATCCTTAACCTGTAATGCTAGAGTGAATCTCGTGACTCATACTCGACTCGTCTAGTTATCACCATTCCTTCCTGCTCAACGCATCAGCTACTATGAGTGTCTCTTTACCTGGATGGTAGCGAATCTCTCAGTCATAATTGCTGAAAAGTTCTATCGGACAACTATTTTTTGATAACTATCCCATTAATTTTGGCAAACTTTTATCGGACATCTACTCTTTTATAAAACAATATATTGTGTCTATAACCTTAATGAGCTCACCAACTATTTCGATAGTTGACCGTTTTTATCATGCTTTTCAGGTGACATTCCTAAGGTGGAAATTTAGTGTAATTGCATTTGGACTTGTTCAAGATGTCTACTTTCTTCTAAGTTATTGTCTTTTGGGTGATCCATGTTTGGAAGAAAAATAACTTATGTTGACTTTTGTACTCTTTAAACTTGTATTTGGTATTGTTGTAATTCGGATAATTTTCTTTTATCTAAATCATGTATGGTGTTTTATCTATCATCTTGTGTGATGTTTATTAATATGCTACACCTCGCGTTTCCGCCTTGGTGGGGTGTGACACGCCGTATCCAGAAGACCTCAATACGCCGTATCCAAGATGTAGTAATAAAACATTCTGGAAGATATTTAACGTGGTTCCTACTCCAAGAAACTTCCAATACGCCGTATTGACGTCAACCAATACGGCGTATCGACCAAATTCTAGACACTATTAAACGAAGGCCCTAAAAAAGAGTTTTAGGTGTGCTTAATCATATTTTCGATACCCTAACCACAAAAGTCAATTTTTAGAAGACAAGAAGAGCATAAAAGGTCAAGCAACACTACTAATTCCATAGGAAACACATTGTAATCTCCTATACTCTAGTAATCGTTTGATTTTTGGTATCATTACAATAACTCGTTTAGTTTAAAACCTTGGTTTAATTATTTTCTTGTAATTGATTACATGATTAAGGACTAATAGCCTGGGGTATTAGCCATTATTATTAAAGATTTAAATGTTATAGTTTGTTTCTATCGACTGCTTAATTTATCATTGATTTGCTTGTTTATGTTTATCATTCATACTTGTTTATGTTCTTTTTATAATGCGACCTAACATTCAACGGTCTAGTGATGTACCAGACCAAGTTAATAGATGCCGCGGATGGCTCTCCATATAGTGATTTAATATCTAGATCATAGGATCATAATAATGCCCTAACCTACCATTAGTTATGTGAAAAGTTAGACTAGCAGGTGACCCTGGATCAACAAATACGTACAGATGTCCTTTGTAAAGACTTGACACTGTAACTACTAGAAGTATAAATGACTATTAAAAAGCATAAGTGGATAAGTCTCCATGAGCTAGGGTTTAAATAAGAACCATTATTAAATCTCATTATGACATCAAATAATGTCTTATTTTATAGCATTATATTATCTCGTCTGTTAATGCCTCGTTATACATTCTATTAATATAAGAATTAATACTTAATTGATTAAATATCGAGCATATGGTGAAAGTTAGTGAAAAGCCACACATTTTGGAGCTTAAACGATGAATTAAAATAAAATATCGAAGAATGAAAGATTTGAATACGTCGCAATGTTTTGGTCATAACTTCTTCGTTCGAACTCCGTTTAGGTGATTCAAAAGGCCACGTAAAGAGAATAAAGATATCTTGATTTTTATGTGATGAAATACATGAAAAATATGAATTTACCTCATGGATAATTCTGTTGGAAAAGTGAATTCGTGATTGGGCCTAAATGGGTTGTTAAATAAATAAATATAGATGCTTTTGGCGTTTGGGATCTGTAACCCACAAAAGAAATAAAAGAAAGCCATGTCGGGCTTTTGGGCTGGACATGGACGAGTAAAGATGATCAGGAAAGCCAATTATAGCTTTTGTATGCACAACAAGACAAGAAAAAAAGAATTTCTGGAGGTCACTTCAGAAAGCTTTGGGTACAAGTTTAGATATGAGTACGGCATATCATCCGCAAACTGACGGACAAAGCGAGAGAACCATTCAAACTCTCGAAGATATGCTTAGAGCTTGTGTGATCGACTTTGGAAATGGTTGGGTTAAACATTTGCCATTGGTCGAGTTTTCATACAATAACAGTTATCATGCTAGCATTAAGGCTGCACCCTTTGAGGCACTTTACGGTAGAAAATGTCGTTCGCCTGTTTGTTGGGCTGAGGTTGGAGAAGTTCAACTCACCGGTCCAGAGATAGTACAAGAGACGACTGAGAAAATCATTCAAGTTAAGCAAAGGATGCAAGCCGCTCGTGATAGGCAAAAGAGCTACGCTGATTTGAAGCGTAAGCCGATGGAGTTTGAGGTTGGAGATAAAGTGATGCTCAAGGTTTCGCCTTGGAAAGGGGTTGTACGTTTTGGCAAACGAGGGAAATTAAATCCCAGGTTTGTTGGACCTTTCAAGGTAATAAAAAGGGTTGGAGACGTTGCATACAAGCTCGAGCTTCCTGAGGAGCTGAGCAGAGTTCATAATACATTTCACGTGTCCAACTTAAAGAAGTGTCATGCCGACGAACCCTTAGCCGTTCCGTTGGATGGACTTCATTTTGATGACAAGCTTCAGTTTGTCGAGGAACCTATAGAGATCACAGATCGTGAAGTTAAACGGTTGAAGCGAAGCCGTATCCCATTAGTCAAGGTTCGATGGAACTCCAAGAGAGGTCCAGAGTTTACATGGGAACGCGAAGATCAATTCCGGAAGAAATACCCACATCTGTTCTCAAAGACCGGGCCGTCGTCAAGTGCTGCGTCTTAAGCCTTGAGGACAAGGCTCAGCTAACCGGGGGAGACTATAACACCTCGTGTTTTAGGTCATTGTATGACATTATGTAATTCACAATTTATTTTTAGGGTTTTACGCGTTTGCTCTTAAACCGTAAACGTTAAGTTAAATCGCGTAAACTAAAAATGATCATTCAATGTAAACGGGCATTAAACGATTAAATGTTTACATCAAGCAAGTGTTATATGATTATTATAAGGATAATTAATAACTTTGTTCATCTTATTTTTATTGGCTACGTAAAATGCTTACGTTTCGCGATAAAACGCGTTTCGGCATTCCCGGAAGCACCAAAACTTAACTACGCTTAAACGAATACCCACGATTATACCCAATACCCAAAATAATCAATATAACATCACATGGGAGCTTATGTGGCCGGATTTTCAAGGATAGGACCAAGAAATATCAACTTGCTCAAAATATCAAGGTTAAGAAAGATCATAGGGAACCAACTCTTACACCATGAACCACTTGACTAATTAACCTTGTGCAAGGGTTAGAAAGTGATCATGGTTAGGTTAATTAGATATTTTCACTATAAATAGCATGCATGCACTCTTTCTTTCATAAATACTTAACCAAAAATCACAAAAACCTTCCTTGTCTCTCTTCTAAACCCACGGCTCAAAACCCCTTTTATACACAATCCATACTTTGATTTTCTTTCACCATATTAGTGTTTACATATCATACTTAAGGTATTCTAAGAACAATTGAAGGGTTGGTTAAGCTTTGAAAGGGTTTTATCAAGATATTGCAAAATTAGGGTTTCTTGGGAAAATTAGGGTTTCATCCTATACTTTCAAGCCAAGAGTGTTAATCACAAGGGTGTGATTGTTATTCTCTTCTCTACTCATCCACACAAGGTTATATCAAAAGCTTAATCTATTCATATTTAAGATTTTATGTGTTCATATGTTATATTTAGCTAAATCACCATTTAGGGTACTTTTGAATATGTAAAATGTATTTTTACTTATGATCATTGTTTTGTACACTTATTTACATGTCATATGGATGATAATATTATGTTAAAAGGAATGTATAAGTGTTTTAACATGTTGGTTAAGTATTAACATGTATAAGTGCAAATTAGGGTTTTAATGATTTACTTAATAAGTTACAAATGAAAATGATGTAAATAACATGTTAAACTTGTTATCTTGGATATTCTTGAGCAAAGTATGACCTAATGGATTTTAGATATGTGAAACATAAGATAGAAATGTTGTGAAGTAGTTGTAATAAGGTGTTGAATTTAAATGGTACTAAAATCATGCTTAAAACATGTCTAAATCACAAAACCCCAAACTTTTTGTTTTGGTCCGAATTTCTTAACAGCCATGTTTTTTATGATTTTATAAAATACTACATGTCACAAGTAGAAAAAAAAAGGATCGGGGGTCATAAAGAAACTCAAAAAACCGATAATAAACGAAGAAGATAACGCCCATTTACAAGTTTACGATAGTTAATACTTTTATAAAACAAATTTTATAAAAAGTACTATTCATTACAGAAACTTATACTTTATAAACATCAATAATATGATAAAACTTTCAATTACGAGAATGTGTTTTCCGAAAAGATTCACTAAAAACGGAGCATAACAATAAGATTAAGCGCTAAAACGGGGTTTATGTTAATAAAAGTAATAAAAATGATTTTAATAATTGATTATGAAACAGTAAAACACTATTCATCACAGAATCTCAAAAACCTAAGAATGTGATTTTATGATCACACGTTTAATACGAAAGCGTGGGCGTAAGAAACGCGAGAAACGGGCTTAAAACGACAAAGTTATGTCATTTTTACGTAAAGGAGTAATATAAACTTTTTACTTTATAAAATTACGATTTCACTTAAAACAAAAAGAATGGTGATATCAGCATATAGATTATATACGTTATTAAGTTTATACGAATGCTATATTACAAGGAATTTCATAAAGAGGCTTCTTTACCGGATGGCGTATTGACGATTTTTGGATTTAACGATTTAAAGTGTCCTAACTCCTCGTACGTCATGTCATGACCATCTCTTTAATAATGATAAAAGCCCTGAAACGAAAGTACTATGTAACAACTATAAGATTATATTTAAATGCTATTAAATTAAAGTACTCGTTACTTTATACTTACCTTAATTTAAATAGGTTTGCATCTAAACTATTTTGTTTTGTGTGATCGTTTCATCGTGATATTTGGACTTTCAGTACTCAAGGTGAGTTCATAGCCCCACTTTTACAGTTTTACTGATTTACTATTATTTGGGGTGAAAACATGCTTTGTTTTATAAATTGGACGCAAGTGTTTTAAATATATGGATTATGTGTTTTCCTAAGTAGCGATAACCCTCCTGAGCCCATTATCATGAATTGCAATGCATAGATGTAGTTGTTAATTGCAATAATGTGTAAGCGTTGAATGTTATAAATAATCTATAAGAGATAGACCTCCCGTTTAGGTGATCAGTATCACCGGGAACGACGTTAACCATGTCGGACTGATGAAGCGGGTTACAACATCTGTACGGTGCAAAATAACTGCAAAAATAGCAAATATAGGTTGAGCTTCATTGTCATGACTTATTGCAACAGTAATCCTGGTTTTGTGATTGTTGGCATATGTTGTAACATCTCGTGAAAGGTCTGTTGCGGTCTTGCATAATTAAATATGAAACCTATGAATTCACAAACATTTTTGTAGACAGTTTTAACTGCAAATGTTTTCAGGAGGGCAATAGGCACGAGGTGCCAGGATGCATTGGATTACATTTTTGATTGCACACATAAGATTTATGTGCATCATATTTGGAAATGTTATTGTTGTCTTTTTGAAATAATAAACAAAGAACAAGTAAAAGCTTGTTATGCTTTTTATTATTTCTTATAATAAATCAAAATGTATCAATTTAAATACTTTTTTGTGTCGTTTTATATATATCTTGTGTGCTGTTTGATCTGAAGTAACAACCCTCGGATCTTATTCCCGACTGTGACCCATTTTGGGGTGTTACATTACTCTTACTAGTGTGCTTCCTTATATAACCCTAGGAGACTGTCCAAGACTATCTAAGAATGGTCAATATTCAAGAGAGGGACAATAGAGGGAATTAAGGAAGTCTTATGGTCAAAACTAGTTGAAAGACATAAGGTTTAATGAGTTTGAGGTTGTACAAAGGTCAAGTTGGTATGTTGTGTGCTTCATGTCCCTTTGGGATAACCTTTAGCACTGAAAATTGGGGAGGGGGGAGTACAAGTTGTGTTTTGATCTTTTATAAAAGATATTTTGCATACTTGAAGTTATAAGGTTGGGCATAGGTTAAATTATATTGTGATAACTTGTAACATTTTAGTGTTTACTCTTTACTTTGGTTTTCTTTTATTATCAATTACAGCTGAATTACCAATACGTAACATAGGTGAATTTTTATAAAACTTTGAGCATTAGGTATAAAAATGGGTATTTGTTGAAGCATAGAAAAGTTTTAGTGGTTTCGGGTACGCCTAAACGTATTTTATCGCGAAACATAAACACTTTACGTAACCAATGAAAAAAAAAATTTGCAAAAGTAATAATTATCCTCTAAATAATATCTAACACTTGCTTGAACATTAACATTTAATTGTTTGATGTCCTTTACGATGAATGAATAATTTATCAGCTTATCGCGATTTAACTTCACGATTCAATTAAAAGCAAAACCGCTACAGACTCAAAATAAATCGTTGAATTTATTTGACGCTCCGTATAATGACCCTAAAACACGGGTGTTATAGTCTTTCTTAAATGACCCTTGTCTACAAGCTTAAGATGCGGCACGTGAACAACGTGTAGTCTTTGTAAGAGTGTGATCGGAATTGGTTTTCACGTTTCCCGTAGAACCATGGACCTCTCCTGGAGTTCCATTGAACCTTGATGATTTGAATGCGGCTTTGTTTCAATCGTTTAACCTCATGATCCATGATCTCTATTGGTTCCTCAACAAAATGAAGCTTGTCATCAATATAGAGTCCATCTAACGGAACGGCTAATGGTTTGTCAGCATAGCACTTCTTTAAGTTGGATACATGAAATGTATATGTAACCTCTGCTCAAGCTCTTGAGGAAATTCTAGCTTGTAAGCAACGATCCAACCTTATCCAATACTATTGAAAGCCAACAATTTGGGGTTTTAGCTTCCCCCGTTTGCCAAAACGTCTACTCCCTTTCCAAGGTGAAACTTGATCATAACTATATCTCCACCACATTGAAATTCCCATAGCTTATTCTTAAATCGGCATAACTCTTATTGTCAATCATGAGTGGCTTGAATTCTTTGCTTGATCTGAATGATTTTCTAGGTTGTCTCTTGCACTATTTCTGGACCAGTAAGTTGAACTTCTCCAACCTCTGGACCATAAAGTGATTCAAATGGTGTAGCCTTAATGCTAGTGTGATAACTGTTGTTATATGAAAACTCAACTAATGGCAAATGGTTAACTCAAAATCAAACCTTTCCAAAGTCCGATCATCACAAGCACTGCAGCATAATTCACCTTGATAGTTTGAATAGTCCCTCTCACTTTGTCTGTCAGTTGTGGATAATATTGCAGTACTCATATCTAAATTCATACCCAGGCCTTCTGAAGTTAACCTCCAGAAATTTTGATGCAAACCTAGGGCCGCGATCACAAATGAGTAAGATGGGTTCCCATGCCTCCGGACTAACCTCTTTTCAGGTACATTCTTGCCAATTTTTCTATAGGATTTTCCTTCATTGGTACGAAGATTATGGATTTAGTAAGTCGGTCAACAATCACCCAAATGGTGTCATAACCTTGTGACGACTTAGGAAGCTTCGTGACAAAATCCATAGTGATATTATCCCACTTCCATTGAGGTATCTTGGGTTGCACCAACAAACCCATGCCTTTAGTGTTCAGTCCTTAACCTATCATAGGTCAAAACATTTGCGTAACAATATGGTGGCTGATTTTTTAGCCTTCATATTGGGCCACCAATATAGCTTCTTCATGTCCTGATACATCTTGTCAGAACCTGGATGGATAGAGTATTTTAACTTGTGGGACTCGTGCATGATTAGAGTCCTCAAATCACCATAACATGGTAACCAACTCTTGTCATTTAAGCATAAAGTTCCATCTGCGCGGGGTTCCAACTTTTCCATTCTAAGTTTCTCTAGATCCTTTGAATTTTCCAATCAACATAGCCTCCAGAAATCTTCGTTTTTAATGTTCCTCTGTTTCCCGTGCTTTAGTCTGGGCATTTAAAATTTTTTTAGGGGGGGGAGGATTTTTCAAACCAATAGTCATTAGACTAAAGGCTGAACCTGTAATGGCTTTATTTCATTCTTTACGTCTTAAGGTGTTGGATTCTAGATTTGATAAGACAAAATAAATAAAAGAATGAAACATAAGGACTAAATCTAGCAGATTGGAATTCTACAAGCTAGTGGAGAATTATAGAAGATTTGGTTAAAGATATCAAAAGATGAAGATCTCCTTAAGAAGATAAAAGATATAGAAGATAAAGATAAAAGTTAGGAACCTAGATGATCTCTACTATATAAAGAGACATTGGGTCGTGTAGTTTATGTATGCACAGAAAAACGTATGTATGTGTATCATAAGAAAAATGTAGACGTCTAGTTTGTGTGGTGTAGCCTCAAGGATCTTATGATTCCTGTTATAGTTTATTGATGTAACTGTTCTACTATTGATCAAAGTAGAATTGAGGCTTAGAGTGAATGATAATGAAGAAAAACTTGTTGATGATAACATCGTTTCTTATGTTTAATTCCGCGTGCATATATGTTATTAATTTGTTATCGTGTTCTAGATGAGGTCTAAACAACCTCAAGCTATAAACTTCAATAGAACCTATCAAGTTTTTTTGGTTCGATCTAAGGCATCTGGTCATTACTTTGCTTTCCCCCCAGGGTGTAAATATTTCACAATTCATAGATCATTGAGCAACTCTAACCAACAGACTTGTCACATGTTCAGCTCCTTTTTATCATGAATGTTTTGTAAACTCCTGTGATCTGGAATACCGTACCCTTTGGTTTCCCATACAGATAGTGGTCCCCTCCAGGATTTGTAAAAGCAAACACCACTACACCAAGCTCCAATCATAATCGTATAGTTCTTTTCATGAATCTTTAATTGGCGTGATGCATAAGCAATCACCTTCTCTCTTTGCATCAACACAGCGCCCAAACCTTTGATCAAAGCATCGCGGTATACGATAAAATCTTCGTTTCCTTTAGGTAAAGCCAGAATTGGTGCACTACACAACTTCTGCTTTAGCAGTTGAAAAGCTGCTTCTTGTTTGTCGCCCCAATCAAACTTAACTCATTTCTGAGTAAGCTTGGTCATTGACTTAGCGATCTTAGAAAATCCTTTGATGAATCTTCGGTAATACCCAACAAGACCTAAAAATTGACGAATCTTTGTTAGTGTTTTAGGAGATGGCCCAATCTTTATGAGAATTTCCGATCTTGGCGGGATCTACGTGAATGCCTTGACTATCAATCACGTGGCCCAGAAATTGTACCTTGGGAAGCCAAAATTCACATTTAGAGAATTTAGCGTACAACTCCTCTTTCTTGAGCAATTCCATAATTGCTTTAAGATGTTCTTCGTGGTTCCTATCTTGTTCTTGGAGTAGATAAGGATATCGTCAATAAAGACAATCACAAACTTATCCAAATATGCTTGCACACCCAATTCATGAGATCCATAAACACCGTTGGTGCGTTCGTCAAGCCAAATGGCATAACATGGAACTCATAATGAACATATCGAGTTTTGAATGCTGTCTTTGGAATATCTTTTTCCCGTGCCTAAAGCTGGTGATAACCTGATCGTAAGTCTATCTTAGAATAAACATTGGATCCTTGTAGTTGATCAAATAAATCATCAATCCTTGGGAGTGGATAACGATTCTTCACTGTTAGCTTGTTCATCTCTCGGTAGTCGATGCACATTCGAAATGATCTATCCTTCTTCTTGACAAACAAGACCGAAGCTCCCCATGGTGAGGAACTGGGTCCTTATGATCCCGTGTCAGAAAGTTCTTGGAGTCGTCCGACAATCTTGCTTTCATTTCGATGAGGCCAACCGATAAGGTGCCCGTGCTACAGGTGCATCACCATGTATCAAATCGATTTAGAATTCCACTTGTCGAGTCGATGAAAGACCCGGCAAGTCCTCAGGAAATACTTCAGGAAAATTTCTAACAATCGGTACGTCCTCAAGTCGCTTCTTCTTCGACTTGTCTTCAGTCTCTTTTGTAGTAACATGTGCCAAAAAGACGTGACATCCTTTTAGCATGTACTTCTGCATTTTAGTGCACGAGATGATGTTTAAACGAGTCTCGTTTCCCTAGTCAATTCCGTTAACGCAAACAATCAACGTTTCATTCCTAGGGAATAAGAACAATTTTCTCAGCACAAACAATGACAGATTGGTACTTTTCCAACCAATCCATACCGATTATGACGTCGAGACTACCAAGTTCTACGAGCATTAAGTCTATGTTGAATGGGTGATTTAAGAATTAATGTACAACACCCTAATGAATAGCGTTTTAACCGTAATTATTCTCCCACAGCTAGTTCAACATCATAATAAATGATCTAAGGTAGATGGTGTGATCTCAATCTGGGAGCTAAATGCAGTAGACACAAAGCTTCTATCAACACCAGTATCAAATAAGACATAAGCATAGCGGTTGTTTAGAAGGAACGTACCCATAACGACGTTTGAGTTTGGGTTTGTCCCTACATGGCCTATGACATATACTTTCGCTGGAGCATTGCCATTTCTACCTTGGTTACCACAGTTGTTGTTTTTTAAATTTGGACAATCCCTCTTGAAATGTCCCTAGGCTCCACATTCATAGCAAGTGGGTTTCTGAGATCTGACCTGAGACCCTAGGTGGTCCTGGTAGGTTGTAGCGGCGATGATGGGAGAGGTTGAGTGGGCGCTCAGTGGATGCATTACGAGCCTGAGCAGGGGGGTAGCGTCAGCGGTGCTGGCGGGCAGAATGGATTGCGGGCGGGCACTTCTCTCGTGAGAGATTGCTAGTACACCGCTGATATATTGATATTCGGATGACTATTCTAGAGAGAGGGACATCACACTCTGAGGACGCGAAGGTTGTTCATGATGTGCGTGTTAGGTGAGATTAGCAAGAAACCATTTATGGCGAGCAGGTGACATCCTAACAGCGTTATGTCACGTAACTCAACATCCTGCAACTATCAGCACTCCTATATTCTCACCAATTGACCAGGAGAGCTCCAAAAGTGCCTCCAAAGCTTCCAATGTGTCTTCTATGCCACTCATTTTCTATTGTATTTTCAACATCTACACTCATGCGTCATTGAGGGTCACTTGATCTGTCTTCATGATCGAGATTTTCAACGTACTGTCTTTAGCAAAAGTGCGGATCTTCTTGTCCATCAGCTCAGTTGCAAATTCAATTGCATCCCGCATGGTCTTTGGCTTAGATGCCATTACACTTCCATGAATCATGTCGAGCAAACCACCAACATATTTCTCAATCTTGTCGGACTCTTCAAGAAACATCCTAGCACACATCAATGCCAGTTCCTGAAAACGTTGGTTATAGCTTACCACATCGGTACCTTTAACCTTAAGATTCTACATCTCAACATCCAGCTTCTTAATCTCGCCCCTTAGGCAGTACTTGTTAGTCATATTCTTTTTTAGGTTTGTCCAAGTCATTGCATGAGCAACATCATGTGACCAACCTTCTTAAAAGGGAGTTCTAACCATGTTAAGAGCACTTCCAAGAAAAGTACAAGTGGCAAACTTGATTTGGTTTTCCACAGAGCAGTTGCTTATACGGAACACAGTTTCCATTATTTCAAACCACTAAGTTAACTCGATGACTCCTTCAGTACCCTTAAAGTATAAGGGTTTGCATTTCATGAAGTCTGGGTAAGTGCACTCATGAGCAGGAGGAGCTTGTCCTCCTTACAACCCTTGCCTGAAGCATGATTTTGTCTTTCCGCCCATTTCGGATATTTGTTAGCGTCACGTGCTGCCAATGCAATTAGCAACTCCTTGGTCGATTATGCCTTAAGTTGGGCCATCAGTCATAGTGGTGGTTGGTGGGTGCTATTGCGGCTGGTGTTGATTTTTCCTTAAAGTTTGTTTTGGTGCCATTTTCTTCAATCACAAGAAAATATAATACCCGTTAGATTTCATAAAATCATAACAATGACACGACATATACACAATAAATAAAGTGAGATCACATAGCACAGTGAAATATACAACTGAATTGAAATTAACAATGGTGTAGCTAAATCGACATTCATTCATAACAAATTCGATTACAGACATGACATAATACATCCCTTCCATATATAATCTGGAAACATACATGACCTGATTTGGTTACAAAATGATCACTACCCTTAGGTTACAAAATGAAATATAAACAACCTAAAGCCTTACTAGCCGGGAGTTACCCGTAATACTTAGTAGGCTAAACAACATAGCTACAACATAATAACTCTAAGAGCTACTACTGGCCTCCTCTGGTATCTCGGGCTGTGTTGGACCGCTAGCGGGTTCCTGCTGACTCTGGAGTGCTGTCACCTGTGTCTGCAGTATCCTTATCAGTGTCAGTGTCTCCACAAGTTGTGCTTGTTGGGTGCGGTCTACTACCCATAAGGCTCCTATCTCAGCCTTGTATGCTAGCACTGTAGTCCGCAGTGCTCTCACCTCGGAACGGGCGGTATCACTAGCATCCATAGAGTGTACCCAAGCCTCACGAGAAAGTCTAGC
This sequence comes from Tanacetum coccineum, assembly GCA_026074375.1. Lineage (NCBI taxonomy): Eukaryota > Viridiplantae > Streptophyta > Magnoliopsida > Asterales > Asteraceae > Tanacetum > Tanacetum coccineum. Next base: position 30,547 of record BQNB010076829.1, read on the forward strand.
CTTAGTCTCCATCAGTCTAGCAGTGCGAGCATGAGCACGTCTGTCTCTACGCAGCATGTTGAGCTGACCGCTCATCAACAATCTCTCATCCTGTGCATCGTCCAGTCTCACATAAATCTCATCTGTGTCCTGTCTGACAGTTGTGACAAAATCTGTCATCCGCTGACTCAGCCCTGCTAGATCAGTCGCTGCTGGTGTCCCTTGCATGTCCTCAACCATGTCATCCCAAGTATCTGTAATCCCATAACCTACCTCTCTCTTAGGGTCTCGCCTAATCTCATCATCCAAAGTGCCAACAAATCCATAGTCTGCTCTAAAACCTCTAGTGGGTCTAGCAGTGGGAGTAGATGAACTCTCACCGACCTCATATCTCGGACCTAAGGCAATACACAACCTCTTGCGAGGCGGCAATCTAACCTCGGAAACACCTGCTCTACAGACAGTAGAGGGAAGAAGCATAGGTGGTGATGGAGTAGGTAAAGGTATAGGTAG
>BQNB010076830.1:0-31038 GCA_026074375.1 Tanacetum coccineum
TGCCAACTAGATTCCGCATAGTTGACAGTATATCAGTGTTTCATTAAGGAATAACGATCCTACAAGTGGTATCAGAGCTAGCTTTGATAACAGCAAGGATATGACATTCGATGGCAAGTGGCTATGATAACAGCAAGGATAAGGAAGTTTATGAGGAAGACAGGGAGATCCATTGACCTCAAGCCAAAGAATGGAATTACCTTTGATAAGTCAAAAATTGAATGCTTTAACTGTCAAAAGTTAGGTCATTTTGCTAGAGAGTGTAGATTTGCTAAATACCAGGAAAACAAAGCAAATGGTCGTAATGAAAAGAGGATTGTGGCTATTGAAGATTCAAACTCAAAAGCCTTGGTGGCAACAGACAACAATGAAAAATCTTGTTTGATAATATTGCTTTCTTATTATTCCGCTGCGTGTTCAATATTATCTGTAAAACGATCCTAGATGGGCTAAACGATTCTCTACATAATTGTTGGTGGTTGTGAGAGCATATGTTTAATATATGAAAACATATATTAAAGTTCATCCTTTAACCCAAAAATGAGGGTTCGGTTGTGGATACAACAAAGGCATGAATCACCATGCGCTTTAAGTAAATTTTAAGGAATAGGATGCCCAATGATAGGTGGTGAAGGTGATGGAGTATCAGATTTGACATCAAGTGGGGTAATTGGTAAAAGGGTGAGAGTGATGTCCATTAATGCATTTTCTTGAGTTGGAGGTGGTGGAGAAACTCTTAGAGGAGGAGATGTTGGTGGGTTCAAGTAACCATTAGGTGAAAGTGATGTTGATGAGGTTGGTGATTTGGGTATGTAGTCAATTGAGGATGAAGAAGTATCTTTAGTTGATGGTTTTTTGGAGGGCGAATTAGGAGCACTAGGTGATGAGAGTTGAAGTTTGGGTGATGGAGTTTTTGTGTCATCTTAGGTTAAATCCATAAACAATTGTCTTAGTGGAATGATGTTGATTTTTGGTCTTTAGGAGGCTTTGAAAATGGAAGCATTAGTGGATGTCATGGATGTTGATAGTGGTTAATGTATGATGAGGAAGATGATATGTTGGTGATGATCATTTGGAAGGGATTTATATGAAGAGAATGGATTAGAAAAGGAATGAATTTAAAGTAGTTTAGGTTGTTCCAAATTATGTTCGAGCATTCTGGGCAACGATAGCTGAGACTAGGTAAAAAATGGTCAAAAAGCAGGAAAAATACTGTTTTACTCGTGATTTGCTAGGGCGGTCCCCTTAAATAGGGGTCAGTCCCCTTAAAGATAAGGGGGCCGCCCGTTATGAATTAAGGGGGCCGCCCTTTGCTGATTACCATTTTTCACAGAAAAATGATTTTTCTTAGAATTTTTTTTGTGAGAGTATTTCTGTTTTGGTGGTTTATTTGCAGTAAGCCCTATTGAGTTTTATGATCACATTTAATCATATAACCTATAAAAAGCATATCAAATCATGAAATCAAAGTAGCATAATTAGTTGATTAAACAAAACACCCAAAGATTTAAATCATCATAGCATACAAGCATCTAAAGATCACCAACACCCAAGTCTTTCTGAATAAATCAGATAAACACCACACAAGTTGTTTAGAACATACACATAATTAAATTAAAAATTGTCTAAAACCACATTTAGCTATCTAGCTAGTTTCTCTCCTAAGTCTTCATTTCTTCTTCTTGCTAAATACTCCTTTTAGTGCCTTTCCAAATGATTTGAATCCTCCATGAATCTCCTCGTTCATTTTTTGCATTTGGTTGAGCAAGGTGGTTTGTCATGTAAAGAGAGTTTCATCGGTTTGTTTGGAAGAGGAAGGTATTTGGTAATTTTAGTAGTTGAGTGAACCAAGAAAGTTAAGATAGGTGGTAGGAGATGGAGTACTTGCTCGAGAAGTTTCGACATCATCATCATCATCATCGTGTTGATGAGATGACGTGCCTTGATGATGAGAGGATGAAGAGGAGACGGAATGACGTGCCTTGCCACGATCACTTCGAGGTCGTCGAGTTTGTTTTAGGGCAAGAGGACGCATGACTCGATTAACAATGTCATAGATGCCATTGTCAAGATGAGGATACGTTTCCATGACGTGTCGATAAAGACGAGTTAAAAACATGCCATATGGAAGATTTGCGGTTGGAGTAGCTCTGGCACATTCGATTCTTTTGACAAAGAAATAAGCAAGATTGTATTGTTCTTCGGCAACAACACAATACAACATGTGAGCAAGACAAGCGGGGAGACGGTCCCGATGTCCTCCTAGTCCGAACACATTCTCTTGAATGAGTTCTTCCCATTGCTTCATGTCGAGGCTTAGTTCTTTGGTGAGGATTTGATTTGGATTGAGAGTGACGGTTTGACTTTTAATGGTACGGTTTACCACGACACGTTCCAATTCAAGAAGTTGATGAATGTCGTCAGGAGTAGGAAGATCGATGCAATATGGTCCCTCGGTTTTTTAAGAGTATTCAAGAGATGCAAGGTCCCATTCATTTGTAAAAGTGGCTTGACCATTGTATGGAATTTTAAGGATTTGACCAAATTGAGCGAGAGTAAAAGTTATGAATTCATGTTGAATCATAAAAGAGATGATAAGATAGCCATAGTCATTGGTTTGTACCGTGACTTGACTATAGAAGCCTAGAATGAATCTCGGAACAATCGGTTCGTTGATTTGAAAAAGACAATTAAAGCGAATATTAGTAAAGAGACGCTCAATATTGTTGGATTTATAGTAGGCTTTAGCAACAACACGACCTTCATAAATGTTGCGGTTTTCAATAGGTTTGTAGAATTGGGCAATGGTAGGGGAGATGCCAGGAATTTTAAATACTTTTAGGATGTAGGACTTAGTGAGAGATATATCGGTGGTAGTAGCTTTCGGCATTTTTATCACCTAAACAAGTTATCAACAACATAAAATGTTACAAAAGAAAAAATATAATAAAGAAAATAAAATGAAGTTTTAAAAAATGATAAATGTGGGACAATGATTACTTCGACTCTAAAAGTAAAACCCTAAGAAGTGATCCATATGTTCCTTAATTTATTTTTGACTTAATCTAGGATGTCGAAGAATATATATTAGTTATATATTTCAGCATCAAGACAATGACCCAAACACTCCCTTATTAATATAAAATTTTGTTTAAGCATGTTGAAAACTATACGTTAAGCATATATTTTGTTGACAAGTGTATGTTTTATTATTTTTGAGTTGACAAAAGTTAAATAGTGTCTGTTTTGACTCAAAACCATGTTTTAAAATATTAAACCAAACGCCCCTTTATTTTATACCTTTCATAAAATGTATCAATATATATATGAATTATATATCTTGATGACTTATACAAGTTCGTTAAGTGTTTATACAAGTGACAAAACTATAGTGATGGTCATTTCGACTCTAAAAATTGATCATAATAAACGAACCAAACACCCCTTTATTTTTATAACACATTATCCATTGATTCGAAAAGTATACATTTAGGAATGTATGTATCGATGGGCAAGATATAGTTGTTTTAATCGTGCTTTTGGCATGAATCAAAAATGTATAAACTCTGTTACAAAATTAAAAAAAAATGAAAAATATGTATATATATTTATAAAATTTTCGAATAAAAAAATTTTTGTGACTCAATTCTAATGAATGTATTGAATTCTTATGTCTACGAGAACCATTGTAGTTATGGATTTCCTAGTTCTAATCAAAAAATCAAATGACACAAAAAAATATAATAATACCCAATTTTGATTGAGAACAAAATTTGATGAAATTGAAAAAGATAAGTATATGAAATCTTACAATAGGTGTTGTTAATCGAGTTGTAGGTGATTGCCCCTTGCGAAATTGGATGAATTTTGAGTTTGGGAATTGGATTTTATGGTTTTTGAGTGTGTGTGTGTTCGTCACACAGTAGCAGGGAGAAGAGGGAGAGGAAAATGGGTGTTTGGTAATTGGTTTTGCGAGGAGAGGGTCTGTTTTGTTTTCGTTTACAGCAGGTAGGAGAAAGAGGGAAGAAAAAAATGATGTTTGGTATATAATTTCGACTATAAGGGGGTGTTTGTTTTCGCAGATAGGTGGTCCCCTTAATTAATTAAGGGGGCCGCCCTTTTCACACGGCCGATCCCCTTAAAATTAAGGGGGCCGCCACCTGAAAAAAAAATTCTTTGATTTTGGCTAGTTTTGTGAGAACGAATATTGACAATTTTTAATTAACTCTTTGTTTAATTAAAAAGTTTCCTTGACTATCTCGGACGAGATAGTTAGGATGTCAATACACAAGATGATTTGATGACTAAACTTCTTGCAAACATTATGAATTAATTTCTTCGAACAAAAAATTAATTGATACGTTTTGAAATAGGAAAGAGTAGATATTGTGTATGATTAGAAATCGGAATGGAGTTGAGATTTCAACAAGGCGATTCAGATAGACGTAGTTGAGGCGGGCGTCGAGGTGGAAGGGAGTTTGTTTCATCCATAGTGGTTTAAGACTTTTTCGATGCAAAACTAATCCTACTTCTATATTAATTATTATCCACTAACTCATTTTTCTTCGTCTACGTGAGTTCGTGGCCATAGAAGATTTCCATTTTAGTGGTTCATGAATAATCCATATGAAAGAATAGTTCCTAATGAACAATTTCTTTTAAAAACTAGAAAGCCAACAAATGACATTTCTATATACTACCATATTTCCTATCTATCACTAATACTAAGTAAATCATATACCAATCTATAATTTACGTAATCAGAGAGTGAGACATACCTTAACCTTCAAGAGAAATTACTTTAAAATCTTCAAGGTAGCAAGCTTTGAGGATTTAAGGAAATCCTATGTGAGTTCTTCAATTTGTTTGACGAAAGCCAAATGATACTTGTAGATGATTAAACTCGGAAGATATGATGATTTAGCCATTTGGTCCCCATCGTTTCATGGGTCCGAAGTTATTATTTTCGAACATGTTTTGCATTTGATTCGGACACATGCACGGTGAACATCTTCCACATTGAGTAAAGCTTGGTTGGTGTAGATGATTCCACATTGTGTGATTAGTGTTAGAGTAATTTGGTCTATCTTGGTCTCTCCTAGGTTGAGGTGTTTTGGAACGAGATGAGAGTTTTCCTTTCTTCTCAGAGGAGGTGTTTTAGACCTCATTGTAGGTTTAGTAAATCTGACTCTGGGTTTTAAGGAAGGTTTGTAAAAACGTTTTACCACATCATCACTTGCAATAGGAAATTTAGAATTGTTTATAAGTATAAATTTTGGTTTTGATTCTATCAATTTTTCTTTCGACTCGACTTTTTGAGCTCTTACAAAGTTTACTTGTTTGGTTTCGCTATGTAACCGTTTGGTAAAATTAAATCCTAAACCGGATTTATCTCTGGAAGATTTTTGAGAACTTATTATTTTCTTAAGTGAGTGACTACTATCATTAAATTGATTTAGCCTAGATATTTCTTTTCTAAGCTTCTCATTTTCAAACTTATGGTCTTGACATAATTTGCATTCTTCATTTACTTCCTTACCTTTTTCTAACCTAGATAATTTATCTTTTTAATTCTAAGTCTTCATTCCTAATTCTATTTAGCGATTTTTAAAGTTTTTATTTAGCCAATGACTCTTAGTCCCTATTTTCGACAGTCTACTAAATCACTATCTAAGTCATTTTCTTCTAATGATGATTGGTAATCACTAAAATATTCGGTTTTGGAAAGTACCTCATTTGAAGCTTTAGCCATTAGACACTTTTCGTCCTTTGTCCTTTCCTTTTCATCTTCGTCGCTATCACTCTAAGATCCTCCAACAAACGCCTTTTGATTTTGATATTTTGATTGTTTCAGACATTCTCCGATGAGATTATTTGGATCTCCACACTTAAAGCATTTTCTTTCGCATTTGCCATTTTTGTCGTCTTTATTTCTTTGGAATGATTTTCTTTCTTCATGTGGTTGCCTTACGAATCATCCTCGTCTTTTGAAGGAATTTCTGAAGTCTTTTCGGCCATGGGCATATTCTTCGTCTTAACTATTAGAGGATGAGCTATCATCATCACTAGATTCCTTCTAGCTTCAAGGCGAAATAACTACTTTGTTCTCTTTTTCTTTTGACGGTTTTAAAATCTTTCTTAATAACTTCTTCATAAACCTTCAAATTTCCAATGAGTTCGTCAAGTGATAGAGTTGTTAGATTATTTGATTCTTCGATCACCGTGACTTTTGCGCGCCATTCAGGATGTAATGACCTAAGAAATTTCCTAACACAATTCTTGCTAGAAAAACCTTCATCAAGTGCTTTTAGACATATAATAGTGGTTAAATTAAGCAAATGCATTATCTATGATTCCTCTTCCGGAATTCTAAATATTCAAATTGTTGAACAAGAAGATCTATTTTGTTAGCCTTGACTTGATTATTACCTTGATGAGTGATTAATAATTATCCTAAATTACTTTTTGTGTTTTGACACATAGAATTATTTTGTATCTTTACGTGGAAAACATTATAAATTACCATTTTACTTCATTATTTTTGCAAGTTGTCTTTTTAAGATCATCAATTTTTTATGAAAGGTACATCTTCATCTTTTAGTTTCGGTTATATTGAATAGTTGGAAAATCACCTTCGGTAACAAAATGCCAAAGATCTAGATCTTTTGACTTCACATAAGTTTCGAATCTATTTTTCTAATAAATAAATCCATCACTTTCAAATAGTAGTCGTCTTTGCATAGATTGCCCTTCTAAATATTTTTTTGATTCCATAGATCGATTCAAGTTTTAAAATACAATTTATTTTTAAAATCTTGTTTGACGTGGCTCTTGATACCAATTGTGGAAAACTAGAAGGGAGGGGGGTTGAATAGTTTACCGCTTTTTAATTTAATGTTTGTGTTTGTTTATAAAAACTTAGATTTGACTTTTTATAAATTCAATACTTGCACAATATGAATAATATAAATAAGTAAGAACAAATAAAGAAACAAGAGATGAGAGTTAGAAAGATCAAACCACAATACAAGGATTTATAGTGGTTCGGTTACAAAGCACCTCTTCGGCCTACTCCACTCCTCGAGCATCAAACTCGAGAGTTTTATTCACTATCTCAACAAACTCCCTTATGGCGGAGAAAACCGTACAAAACTTTCGCTTATATCAATTTCCGACACTAAGCTAGATGTCGAGTTCTAATCTTAGCTAGAACTAATCTATCACGACTTTACAACTTCTTCACTACTTTCATGACTTCACAACACAACTACATAACTTCTTCACGCCTTAGTATTCTTCCCCACACTACTTCACTACTTCACTTCTACTTTCACACCTAACTATCACAACTTGGATGAATCACTTGGAAACAATGCTTTATGATTAAATGATCAAAGGATTTTAATGAGATGTGTGGGCTATTTTTGATAAGAAAGAATGAGTGTAAAAGGTGAGAAAATAGTAGGGAAAAGTCCAATATTTATAGGACAAACTGGAGGAGCGTCTACCTATGGGTGGTCCCCTTAAATAGGTGGACGGTCCCCTTAATTTTAAAGGGGCCGCCCGTGTATTTAAGGGGGCCGCCCTAGACTGGGCGCTCCCCTTTTTGTCCTTTTCTGTAGGGAGTATTTTCTGGAACTTTCTAGCCGTTTTAGGTCCGAAAATTTAAATTTCAAAATGTTTATTTTAAATAAAACATTTCTGTTAATTGTAAAAAATGTTTTGTAATGTTTATAAAAATGTTTACAACATTTTATAAAAGTGTGAGGTTGAATAAAAAATTTCTTTCATCATAAAATACATTAAGCATTTATTTATTCATACCTTTAAGTGATATAATTTACGAAATGAAAAATCACTACTAATTACTTGTTTACGTTTAATTTTACATTGAACGTTTTTATATTTTGTGATTATCAAAACGTAAAGATGTGAAAAATATTAATAATGTTTTTAGGCATTATTTCTATCAACAGTATATAAGGTTGAAAAAGCACTATATGGACTACATCAAGCTCCTAGCGCTTGGTATGAAACCTTATCAACATATCTGTTGGACAATGAGTTTCAAAGAGGGAAAATTGATAAAACCTTATTTATTAAAAGGTACAAAGGTGATATTTTGCTAGTCAAAGTTTATGTGGATGATATCATCTTTGGTTCAACAAAGAAGGATCTATGCAATGCATTTAAAAAGTTGATGCATGAGAAATTTCAGATGAGTTCTATGGGAGAACTTACATTCTTTTTAGGATTACAAGTGTAGCAGAAGAAGGATGGCATATTTATTAGTCAAGATAAATATGTTGGTGACATTCTAAAGAAATTTGGGTTTACAGAAGTCAAGACTGCTAGCACACCTATAGAAACTCAAAAGCCTTTGCTCAAGGATTAAGATGGTGAAGAAGTGGATGTTCATATGTATAGGTCAATGATTGGTTCATTGATGTATCTTACATCTTCAAGACCTGACATCATGTTTGCAGTGTGTGCCTGTGCTAGATACCAAGTCAATCCAAAAGTTTCACATCTTCATGCTGTGAAAATGATTTTTAGGTACTTAAAAGGTCAACCAAAATTAGGCCTTTGGTATCCAAAAGATTCTCCTTTTTATTTGGTAGCATACACTGATAGTGATTATGCTGGAGCAAGCTTAGATAGAAAGTCTACAACAAGAGGTTGTCAATTCCTTAGAAGTAGATTAATATCATGGCAGTGCAAGAAATAGACAGTGGTTGCAAATTCTACAACAGAAGCTGAATATGTGGCTGCTTCAAGTTGTTGTGGACAAGTGCTTTGGATTCAGAATCAACTACTTGATTATGGGTACAATTTTATGCATACCAAGATCTTTATTGACAATAACAGTACTATTTGCATAATAAAAAATCCTATTTTTCATTCAAAAACAAAGCATATAGAGATTAGACATCATTTTATTAGGGATTGCAATGAAAAGAAGTTGATTCAAATGGTCAAAATCCATACTAACAAGAATGTTGCAGATTTACTTACAAAAACTTTTGATGTAAGTAGCTTTCAATATTTGATTGCTAGTATTGGAATGCTAAATCCTTAAAATCTTTTATCTCTTTATGTTTTTGTAGAGTTTTGTGTGAATTAGTACTGTTATTCATGTCATTAAAAGTTTCTGCTGCTAAGTACAATTAGTGCTGCTGGTTATCCTTAATACTGTTGAGTTAATACTGTTAGTTATACTTAATACCGTTAGGTATAATTAATACTGTGATAATATTGAAAATAGTCATGGCTTGTGTTTTCTTGGTTTTTAGACTAACATTTTGCAGAAAAAGCAAAAAAAAAGTGTTAGATTGATAATGGAAAAGCTGGTTATTAGAGAAAATAGATAGAGAGTTTTGGTAAGTAAAAGAATTGATAGAAAAAGTGAGTTACAAATAGAAAGAGAGGACATTTATTTTTAATGGATATGCTATTTGGAATGGAATTAGAGTTAATGCTGGTGACTCAAAGTTAATACTGCTAGGCATAACTTATTGCTGCTGGTTGTAAGTTAATGCTGCTAGGCATAACTTACTACTGAGTTACTACTGTTGGGTTACTTACTACTACTAGTAGAAGTTAATGCTGTTAGGCATAAACTTACTACTGCTGGTGATGGTAAATGCTGATCGATTTCATACTTTTGTATACTCTCTATTCATAAACCCTAACTCAATTTCATCATTCATCATCAAAACCTAACACCATGACAACCCTAAAGTTTGCTGATACTCATAACATGGTCGCGTTTTTGGCTAAACTTGCTAAAAGTGAAGGGTTTGAGTAGATTGTGGATTTTCTTAATGCACACATTATAAAGTATGCACTAACGATCAATCCTACAATATATACTTCGTGCATTGAACAATTATGGGCTACTATTAAGGCGAAAACTGTCAATGGGGAAGTACAGTTACAAGCCTTAGTGGATGGAAAAAAGATCATCATTTTGTAAGAAGAGATCTTTGAACAACTTACATTAATGGGGTATGAGAAAATTTCACAGAAGCTTACTTTCTATAAGGCATTCTTTTCCCCATAATAGAAATTCCTTATTCATACTATTCTACAATGCCTAAGTTCTAAGACTACTGCATGGAATGAGTTTAGTAGCACTATGGCTTCTGCAATTATCTATTTAGCTACAAACCAGAAGTTCAATTTTTCAAAATACATTTTTGAAAGTATGGTGAAGAACTTGGATAATATGGGCAAAATTTTGATGTATCTAAGGTTTGTACAAGTGTTTGTGAATCAACAACTTGATGGCCTGCCAGGTCACATAGGATTTATGTTACTCCATCTCACACTAAGAAGATATTTGGGAATATAAAAAGGGTAGGGAAAGGATTTTTTGGTAGAGTCACATCCTTATTTCCAACCATGCTGGTACACAATCAAAAAGAAATGGGTGAAAGTTTAGCAATGCCAACTGATCCCCATCACACACCCACCATTATTCAACCATCAACATCTCAACCCCAAAAGACTCAAAAACCTAGGAGGTCAAAGAGAAAGGACACTATGGTACCTCAGCCTAGTGGTCCTACAACCAATGTAGCAGATGAGGCTATCAATGAAGAGATGGATGACAGTTTGGTGAGGGCTGCCACTACTCCTTCTAGCTTAGAAGCAGAGCAGGACAGTTGTAACATCAATAAGACCTAATCCAAGGCAGCACCTAATGAACCAAGTTCCCCAAGAACTAGTTCAGGTGGTGGTCCCAGGCGCCAAGAAACCATGGGGGATACAATTGCTCAGACTAGGTCTAAGAATGTATCTAAACATTATAATGATCCACTACTCGTAAGAGGTAACACACTTCGAAGTGGTGATGATAGACTAAAACTTGAGGAATTAATGGCATTATGTACAACTTTACAATCAAGAGTTCTTGCTTTGGAGACTACAAAGACCACTCAAGCTACTAAGATTGCAAGTTTGAAAAGGAGAGTCAAGAAGCTAGAGAGGAGGAATAAGTCAAGAACTTATAGACTTAAAAGATTATACAGATTTGGTTCATCAAGAAGGGTAGAATCCTTTGAAGATGAAGGTTTGGGTGAAGAGGATGCATCTAAACAAGGGAGGATAGCTAATATTGATGCTAATGAAGACATTTATTTGGTCAATGTTCAGATTGATGAAGATATGTTTGGTGTTAATGACTTAGATGGTGATGAGGTAATTGTTGAAAGTATAGATGTTGTTAAAACTGCTAAGGAAACAAGAAGTGTGGTTGAAGAAGTTATTGTTGTTACAATTCCAGTTAGTGCTGCTACAACTACAACTACAACAACTATAATAACTGATGTTGAAATGACTTTAGCTCAAGCACTGGCAGAGTTGAAGAGTGCAAAACCCAAGGCTGATAAGGTTGTGATACAAGAACCAGAGCAGGGTATAACAACACCAACACTTACAACAACACCAACACTTACAACAACAACTGAAGAGTGCAAAACCCAAAGCTGATAAGGTTGTGATACAAGAACCAGAGCAGGGTATAACAACACCAACACTTACAACAACAACTAATGCTACAACAATTACAGCTGTTAGCACAAGACCCAAAGCAAAAGGGCTTGTTATTCATGAACAAGAGCAAGCACCTACACCAACAGTTTCTTCACAACAACCATCATAGGTTAAGGTTCAGGACAAGGGTAAAGGCAAAATGGTTGAACCATAAAGAAAATGTCTAAGAAAGAACTACTTAGGCTTGATAAAGAACTTGCCTTCAAGCTATAAGCTGAAGCAGAAGAAGAAGAAAGGCTTGCCAGAGAAAAAGCTCAACAAGTTGAAGAAGTCAACATAGCTTGGGATGATGTTCAGGCTAAAATTGATGATGATTATCAGTTGGCTCAAAGACTGCAAGCTCAAGAGCAAGAAGAATTGACTGATGAAGAAAAGGCAAGATTATTTGTACAATTCTTAGAGCAAAGAAGAAAACATTTTGCAGCTAAGAGAGCAGAAGAAAAGAGGAACAGACCACCAACAAGAGCTCAACAAAGGAGTATCATGTGTACTTATCTGAAAAACATGGAAGGATGGAAGCCCAAAAGTTTGAAGAACAAGTCCTTTGCCAATATTCAAGAATTATTTGACAAAGCAATGAAAAGGGTGAATACCTTTGTTGACTACAGAACTGAGTTGGTAGAAGAGAGTTCCAAGAAGGCAGAAGCAGAGATAGCACATGAGAGCAGTTTAAAGAGAGCAGGAGAAGAGCTGGAACAAGAAAGCTCTAAAAAGCAAAAGTTGGAAGAAGACAAAGAGTCTGAAGAGCTTAAGCAATGTTTGGAAATAATTCCAGATGATGGAGATGATGTAACTATTGATGCTACACCTTTATCTACTAAATCTCCAACCATTGTTGACTACAAGATCTACAAAGAAGGAAAGAAAAGCTATTTTCAAATTATCAGAGCAGATGGTAATTCTCAGATGTATTTAACTTTTGGAAAGATGCTTAAAAACTTTGACAGAGAAGACTTGGAAGTTCTTTGGAGTATAGTCAAAGCAAGATTTAAGAAGACAGAGCCAGTGAATTACATGGATAATTTCTTACTTCTTAATTTGAAGACCATGTTTGAACATCATGTTGAAGATAATGTATGGAAGAATCAACAAGGATTAGTTAAAGTGCTGAACTAGAAGCTTTATGATTCTTGTGGAGTTCATTGTGTAACAATGCAGAACATGCTATTTTATCTGTTGGTTGAAAAGATCAATGATGTGAAGTTCAAGTTGATTATGAGAGTGAAATGGAATTTGAACTTCTTAGATTGGTCAAGAAACAACTTAAGGAAGGCTATGTACCTGAATGAAGTGTTTGGAAGCATCCTCCGGATGATTAATGAAGCTTTCAATAAAGAAACTTAAGATTTTAAATAAGAATATCAAGTTTAGGGGAGGATTGTTGGGATTAAAATCCTTCTTGAAGTTACTGCTGCTAAATTAACGTTGCTGGTGTATAAGTTACTACTGCTGGTGTTAAAAGTTAATGTTGTTAGTACAAAAGTTACAACTGCTCAAAGATTAAGACTACTGAAAGAGTTTCTACTGTCAGAGAAAGGATAAAGACAGGAGAAAGGATAAAGATTGTTTGGTGATCAAGAATACTTACGTGATAAGTATTTTTTATTTATAGAATAGATCTTAGAGAATATTCTAAGTTTTAGAAATATATTGTAAATCGACTAGGACTCCTTGATGTATAAAAGGAGGTCATAAGGCATAGAGTTTGCAATCTAGAAATCTTTTGTTTTGATATGGTTATAGCTTCAAGGTTTTGTAACCCTAATACTAGGAGCGTATTCGTATTATTTGTAATAATAATATTAGAGCTTTTATTGTTGAATTATATTGTCTTGTGTTACTGTTTCATTAAGAATTCTTCTAATATTAAAGATTATATTTCACATAATCTTTAATACACTTAACAAAGTTTCTACTATAGTTGTGTTAGATTTATCTAATATAACTAAATCTTAAACAAGCTTAAGGAATTCTATCTATTGAAGTGGGATCCAACAAGAGGTATTATACTCCTGGGACAACATTAATTGTTCTCAAAATGTTACTGGATTAAGCTTTAGGGACTCGATGGCAAAATAGAGGACTTAGAATCCTAGTTATAAACTTTAAGGGATAAAAATGTCATTTTTATAACTTAGTTAGACTTTGTATTAAGTTTAAATTAGAAATAGAAAAGGATTTAAAGCACAAGGACCAATTGTGTCAATTTCAAAACATGGCCGGTTATAATATCATTCTACACATTTCGCTCATACTTTTTCAAATTCTTAAAAACCAAACACACGTTTCTCTCGACATATTTCACTCTATTCAAACCAAAAAAATTCAAACTCGTTTAAAGACTTAAGGTAAAATTTTATAGGTTCATTATCACTTTAAAAGGTCTTTGGTAAAAAGAATTAGAATGAAACTCCTTATTTCACTCGAAATCTCTTAAAAACGATTTAGGGTTCTTAAGATAAAAGTTGTAGTTTTTGCCTATTTGATTGAGGGGTTTGGTTCTATAGGATGCGTAATAGATGCGTTTGAAACATGTTTTGATATATCTCAACCATAAGTGAGATATTTAGATTTTCGTTTGATGAATAAAGCGAAACATGAGTGATAGGTGTGATTAGTTGTGGGTTTTGTGTTTAGATACTTCTAATGAGTCTCTTTATGCTAGTTTAACTCTAATATGCTTCCTTTAATCTTGTTTAATTGGAAACTATGATTCTTAGGTGCGTTAGGTTTAAAGCGGTTTAAGTATTGCTTGTTAGATTTGCTCTAAGTGTTTATGATACTTTGAGTACCTTGTCCTATGTTTTTAGTCTCCTAAAAAGGTCTTATGCTAATTGACATATGTTTCTCTTCTTTGTATGCTTGAATTTTGAATTTGATGCTCAAAATGTTGTTGCTTCTTTATGATAATTGATTCTGTGGTGATATTATTAATATGTGAGGATTATTAGACGTGCTTAAAGGTTTTCACTTGGTAAAAAATTAAGATAAGTGGCTTTGAATAAAGCGAAACATGTTTCTGTTGAATGAAGCGAAACATGTCAGTTTCATACCAAGCGAAACATGTCAGCTTCATTTCAAGTGAAACATGTCAGTTTCATTCCAAGCGAAACATGTCAGTTTAGTCTAAGCAAAACATGTATGTTTTTATGTCAAGCAAAACATGTTAGATAGTTTTCAAGCGAAACATGACAGGTACATAATCAAGCAAAATATGACAAAATACGAAAAGAAATTCTGCCCAATTTTTTTAAAATTTATGTAATACTTGGTGTCATGCATCATAACTTTCTTTGCTTGAATGCTTGCTTTGCTTTGCTGCTCTCTAATTAAATGTGTGTCCTAAGCATCCTTGGAAATGTCTTGTTGATTTTTAAAATTGACTTTAACTAATTGACCTTAGTTGACTAAGTTCTTAGAGTGTAGTAATCATGTCTCGCTTGCATTAAACATAATTATAGATCAATCATATCATCAAAGGATAATCAACTTAATCAGTGAAATATATTTGTTGTATATATAAACTGTATTGGTTAATTCTTAAGAAGAATCTTGCATCCTCAAGAAACACTACAGCTGCTGCTCGTGATGAAAAGTGGGTTCCTTCTGCTGAGAGAGTCAATATCAGCTCTACCAATATCAGATTAGAAACCACTGTGCCACAAAAGGAAGAGACGTTTCAAGTGGTCATTGACATAATCAAGAATTCCACGTGCTTTAAGGCTTTCACCATATCTATAGATGTCCCAGAAATTTTTATGTAGCAGTTCTAGTACACCATAAAGAAGGTTCCAAACACTAATTCTTATGAATTCCTCTTAGCCAACAAGAAGTGTATGTCAATGCTAAAGTCTTTAGGATAATCCTTGATATTTGTCCAAGCGTAAAAGGTGTAGACTTCACAGATGTTCTAGATGATGATACTGCACTCACATTTCTCATTGATCTTGGCTACAAAGGTCCACTGAACAGGCACACCAACCTGTTTGTGGATCATATGCACCAGCCATGGAGAACTCTAGCAGCTATGATCAACAAGTTCCTCTTTAGAAAGCTTGCAAACAATGATAAACTCAGAAAGTCTAGAATTGACATATTATGGGGGATGTTTAACAGAGAAAATGTCGACTATCCTGAATTGATTTGGGAAAACTTTGCTTACCAAATTGACCACAGGAAAGAAAAGAGATCAAGGAGAGAAAACAGGCCATATCCCAGATTCACCAAAATCATCATCAACCACTTCCTGAAACAACACAAGTCTCTCACCAACCTCAATCACAAGCACTATCATACAATCAAAGATGATGGGATTGTAAGCAGGTTAAAATTTGTCAGAATAGGTCAAGACTATCAGGAATATGGACTTTCCATTCTTGATGTGTGTAACACCCCCAAAATGGGTCGCAGCGAAATATGTTTCACGGAGCATTACTTCATAATACCATTGCTTAAGTCATGAGAGAACGACCTCTAACTGTGTCGTTTGAAAATAAATCTTGAATTATTTAGACTCTAATGCACATCACATAAGCCAAGCATCTAATTCACCTCAGAAAAACATGCTTAAAAGTGTCAACATAAAGTTGGTGAGTTCATAGGTTTTTGTAAGTATAAATGTCGAACCACAATTTTGTAAAGTATGTATGACCATTCCAATCCTTGTATGTTCCTCAAAAATGTATGTATAAATGTTGGAAATCAAAGAGTTGTAAAGTATGTATGACTATTTAAATCCCCAAATAGTCACCAAAACGTATGTACGAGTGTTGTAAATCAAAGAGTTGTAAAGTATGCATGACCATTTAAATCCCCAAATAGTCACCAAAACGTATGTATAGTTGGAAACCCATTGTTCAAAGTATGTATTGCCACTTTATTCAAGGCAACGTAAATATACTTGTGTGTATAAAACAATGATTATGATTACTCTAAGTTCATGAAACTGCTGCGTAGACTCATATCTATGCCACTTTATTCAAGGCACCATAATTGTTCATGTTCATATTCTTGCCATGCTCCGACATGCTATAACGTTCGTTGGCTCGGTAGTTTCGACACCAGTGATAGCTAATCACCCGAACGGGGCTGTCACACCCGAATAGATCTATTTCATAACATTCGCGCTCACCCTCCAGGTAATTCACAGTTCAATCCGCTTAAGCTAATCTGTAATCATTTGGGTAAAAGTAAAGTAATGTCCTTGTTTTCAAAAATGAAGTGAAACAAGCAATGTATTTCGTCCCAAATTAAATAATTGAGTATGTAGACCAGTTTGTAAAACGAATTGTAAATGCACATGTAATGAATTTAAATCAATCATGTAAATGAGATTAGTAACAAGCATGTCCTCACACCAAAAATTGTAAAGTATATTGTAAAACAGTAAAACATGGGACTATAAACTCACCTTGTGTGAATAAATAATCCAAGTATAACAAAAAATATGTCACAATAATGACCTAATTCAACCTAATTAAATATAGATCGTATAAGTACTAAGAACTTTGATTAACTAATACCATATATAATTCTATATAGCTACATCACCATCTAATTGTGTTTGTGAAATAATGTTTAAATCGCATTTGATAAATAATAACCATGTATTTGTACTCGTATAATCATATGAATAGTTTTATCGCCTTTGTAAAATAATATTATAAAGTTTAAAACATGTATAAATATTATTTAAGTGATTCTAAAATGTTTCACAAATTTTTTTATTAAACACGAACCAACACTATTCATGTTAGGAAATAGTGTATATGTATAAAATAGCGCGTATCTTCCTCGTTTTAAGACCGTTTTGTATGTTCTTTACGTCCACGCTTTCGTATATCAAAATATTACATTTTAATATTTTGAGTCCTCTGGTGAACAATGGTTTTTACTGTTCATAGACTTTTATAATTTTTTTTATAAATTTAGTTGTCGTAAACTCGTAAATGTCATATCTTATTCGTTTTAACTCCGTTTTTAGTGATTCTTTTGAAAGTTCTATCAAATTAATGATGTTTTCATAAAAGTATTTATTATCGTAAACTTGCGTAATTCATAACTCATTCGTTATTGATCCAAAAATTGCGATTCCTATTGTTTTGGGATCCTAAAAATATTTATTATCTGAGAAAAATAATCATTTGTATATATTAGAAGTGAATCTTAAAGAGTTTTTATAAAATTTATTTTATAAACGCGTTTATTATCGCGTAACTTGTAAATTACGTATCTCCTTCGTTATAAATCGTTTTTCGAGTTTCTTACCTTTTTAAAATCCTTATGAGATGTAGTATTTTATAAAACTATAAAATCAATAGGTTATAATTCGAATTCTAACAGAAGGTTTTGGGATTTTTCTTAAAATGTGTTTAAAACTTGATTTTTGTAACTTTTAGTTTAGTACACATGTTACAAGTCCATTACAACCCTTAAATCACATGCCTTACACACCTAGGGTTCTTAGTCCATGATTTGTCCAAAGATTGTCCAAGAATCACAAGATCCATAAGTTTACATACTCATTTATTCATGAACTTTAAGATATACATTTTTTAGGTAACTAGTTTATATGAGCTTTTTATACATAAATCATACATGTACAATACTTATAAATCCATTATAATATGATATTAACATTCATATGTAATATGTAAAAGTGTACCAATCATAAACAAGTGTAAAAATATATTTTTAGAAGTAAATAAGTTCTTAGATGGTGATTAACTATACAAACATTATATATGCATACAATCATGAAAGTAAAGAGATTAAGGTTTTTAGGTAACCTTAATATGAAGTGTGGTGATGAACAACAAGATCTAAACCCTTGTTTAGCAAACAAACCCTAGCTTTCAACACTTGAAAACCCTAAATCCAAATGAAACCCTAATCTTGCTTTTCCTTTGCTTAACACTTGTAAACCCCAAACCAAACCTTATAATCACGTTGTGATATATTAGATATGTTGTAGGTGTGCTTGTAAATGTTGTAATTAAAATTTGTATGGATGGGTTGCGTGCTTTGTTTTTGACCGTGGGTTATAAGAGAGACAAAGAGAGGTTTAATGTTGTTTTCACCTTATGAAATGAAATGTGTTTCATTACTTACACTAGCTAAGGCCTTATATATCACACATGGCTAGTCAATAATGCACATAGAAGTCCAAGACATGATGAGGATTTCTAGAAATGAAAAGACCAAGTTACTTGTCCTAGTTGGTAAAACATAAAGAGTTGGTGTATGTACATTATCAAGTTGCAAGTTTAAGATATTTCTCTTGATCTTTTCATCCATATCCGGTTATATATGTATATATGTGATGATATTTTATAAATTTTGAGTATTGGGTATAATTGTGGGTATTTGTTGAAGCGTAGAAAAGTTTTGGTGGCTCCGGGTATGCCTAAATGTATTTTATTGCGAGACGTAAACGTTTTACGTAGCCAATAAAAATAAAATATAAAAAGTTAATAATTATCCTCCAAATAATTATATAACACTTGCTTGACATAAACTTTTAATTATTTGATGTCCGTTTACGTTGAATGTTGATTTTTAGTTTACGCGATTTAGCTAAACGATTAACATTTAAAGTAAACGCGTAGTAGTTTAAAATAAATAGTTGAGTATTTATTGACGTAACAGATATGAAAAATGTGAATTGTTACAGTCTCCCCGTGTTAAAAGAATTTCGTCCCAAAATTTAGTTTGAGTTACCTTCCGGAATGGTGTTAATGAAGAGGTGTGGGTAATTTTTTTTATATGTGAACAGTGACCCCAACGGTCATGAACAGTGACCCCAACGGTCACTGAACAGTGACCAACGGTCACCCCTTCCTCTTTAAATACCAAATTTTTATCCTCCATTTCTCCACACACACTAAATCTTTCACTTAAATTTTCTCTCATTCAATCCTCAAAAATGTTGCATATCATTACACTCTTGGCGATGGCGAGCGCGGTAGCACTCGGCATTTATCTTGCCTACGTCCCATACGAAGAAGAATTTCAGTATCTGGCCTTTATTCTAGCGATTCTCATGCCCCTCATCGTCCTCGCTATTGGCGTGGATCTCTTTTGGAAGGAATAGATATTATTGTTAGGGAAGGGTTGTAATAAAACTTGTATTTCCTTTATGTTCTTATGTAATCTTATTTCTAAGATAATAAACGGATGTTGTGGCAATAAATCTATTTGTTATTTTTATTTATGTCTTTCGATAATTTTGTTACCACGCTTGGTAACTCGTTTGCATTTCCCTTCTAAATTGCTTTAACTTGAGTGTTCAAGATTTGTGATGTTGGTTTAATATTTATTGTTGCGATCAAGGCCCGACTTCTAGTGGGCTTATTCGTTCCCTTCCGCTTAACGCGTCGGTTAATTTTTTTTGTCTTTATATAGTAAGGTGGTGTAAGAGTTTTACTCAGTTATTATGATTATTAGTTTGATTCCTTGTGATAAATAATTTTTGTGAATACGCACACAAAACTTGATATAATTAGAAAATTGTTTCTTGACAAGAAGTTTTAAGGTGACTACTCTCAGCATGGGCATGGTCCTTCCTGAATTATACATAGGTGATCAGGCTATGTATATTTGAGGACTAACGATGCTATGCTAATTGTCAAAATAGCGTTATGATTTCAGAATGGCTTACATGAATGATTAGAGAATTGGAGTAGATTGGCGGAAATTTCAAAATACATAGATTTGATAGATAATTTGAAATCATTCGTACAACACAACGGGAATTTAAAAGAAAATACAATGAGAATTCTTAAAGGAAATAGAGTCTAAGCATTGGTATCATCCTACATGTTGTTAAGGTCTTGATTGATTTCTCTTCCTCCTAAGGCATGCACCATTCCACGTGCTCCAGTACCTCCAGTTTGGTTTCCATGGTTTTGGTTCTTTAACTTCGGGCAATCACTCCTGTAATGCCCTTGATTCCTACATTTATAGCAAGTGGTGGTTCTTTGATTGTTAGTAGCAGCAGGACTCCTACAGTCTTGGGTCAAATGACCAACTCTCTTACAGTTTGCGCACTTTACAGTGCACTGGCCATTGTGATGAAACTTGCATTTGTTGCATAACGGTAGAGTTCCAGCATACTCCTTCCTTCACCAGACCCAGTGGTATAAGCTATAGCCACACCTTGCTTCTTGGGAGGTTGTTGCTGAGCTTTGTTGTTGTTATCATCTTGCTTCCTTTTGTTCTCTGTCTGACGTTCAACAAAAGTGCGGATTTTCTTGTCCATCAGTTCGGTTGCCATTTCAATTGCCTCTTGCATTGTCTTAGGCTTTGATGCAACCACACTTCCGTGAATCATGTCGGGTAAACCAACGACATATCTCTCAATCTTATCTGATTCTTCAGGAAACATCCTATCACACAGCAATGCCAGTTCATGAAAACGTTGGTTCTACCCTATCACGATGGTACCTTTTACTTTCAAGTTCCACAACTCAACCTCTAGTTTCTTAATCTCGCCCCTCGGGCAGTACTTGTCAGTCATCTTATTTTTCAGGTTTGCCTAAGTCATTGCATACGCAACATCATGACCAATAGTCCTAACGTGGGAGTTCCACCACGTTAGATCACTTCCAAGAAGAGTACAAGTGGAAAACTTGATTTGGTTTTCCACAGAGCAGTTGCTTATACTAAACACAATTTCTATTTTCTCAAACCATTGAGTCAATTCGAAAACTCCTTTCGTGCTTTTGAAATTTATAGGTTGGCACTTCATGAAGTCTGGGTAAGTGCACTCACGAACGACTCGCTCGTTTCTTCTAACACCCGTTCCCGAATTATGATTGTCATCGCCATTCATGCTTCTGTCAGTATCACATGCTGCCAATGCATCGGCAACGCCTTTGCCGATCAGTGCCTTAAGCTGGGCATTGGTGACAGATGTGGTGGCGGTTGTTGTGGCTGGTGATACCCTGTGGTTCTTTTCTTTGGTGCCATTTCCTTCATATCACCGAGTAATAAAATGAAATTAGTTTAGTTCTCTAAGCCGTGCTTCAAAGATGAAGTGTTGTAGGATGATATGTTAAATTCGCGACCATCGTGTTACTTGTAATGTTTTGAGGAATGTTCTAGTATTTATATTAGCTTTTATATAAATAATTGTAAAATATACGTAATATAATATAAACACGTATATCAATCATAAAAGCATCTAGTATAACCAACTAATGCAACTCAATAGTGTATGCATGTCCCGTAAAAATCTTTTGAAAATAAATAGTTGAATATTTATTAATGTAGGTCCTTGGTTTAGGATCTGACTAGCCTTTGTAAGACGATAGATAAGTTGGATAAATCCAAATCAACTATATGAGAGACACTGACTATGAATATCAAGTGTTAATGCGGAATCTTAACACAAGAATAAAGAAGCAGATAGCCCTACTGGTACTAGTGGTAGTGTGGTGTTATGTTAAATTGCTTGGCTTGTAAAGGGGGAGGTCACAGGTTCGACCCCTGTGACCCCTCTTTTTTAGATAACATTTTTTTTCTTTTTCTTTTTAAAAACTTATAAAATAAGCAAAATTAACAAACTTTAAAAAAGAGCTTTTTGACAAATCTGAAAAATAAGATAGAAAAAACTTAATAAGAGCTTATGGAAACTGGCTTGATGACTAAGAACAGTTTATGCACCATTTGACTCATTTTGAACCTTGACCCAAACACTCCTTTAAGAAGCTAATTTGCATTTTTAAACTTATAAAAACTTATTTAAGCAAGAACTTCTAATAACCAGATAATAATCAAGCACAATAAGCATCAATAAACATCATTAAGCATTAATAAGACAGAATAAGCAAAGAATAAGCATAAATAAGCAAATAAATAGTAAATAAGCTAAAAAATGGAAAAAGGAACATACCAAGCCCTTGCTCAAAACAGGGATGTAATATTGCTTTTTCAAGCTTAATCTACAAGCTCAACTTATAAAATAAGCTGTAAATACCCATAAGCACTTCCATTATTTGCTTATCATCCATAAAGCTAAAATACCAAATTTTGATTCCAATGATTTTGTAACTGAACAATCAAACTCAAATGAGCTTTTGAAAACTTATTTGAGCTTATAGAGAGCTTAAGTAAACAGATTAGCTTAGTACAAAATTTGAGTACATTCAATAAGAAAAAGCTGAATTTAAAGAGCACATTTGATTTAAAATGAAAATTAATGAAAAGTTCCAGTACAATAAGCTAAATTGAAATACAATAGGGATAAAATAAGCTAGAAATAAGTTAAACTACTATACTCCTAAAATTAAATTACACTAGATGCTTTTATAATGAAAAATACGCCTATATATAGCCGAATAGAGAAGTTTAAGCCTTTAAAGTGTGTTTCTTGTGTGAGTTGTGTGAGAGACTTCAAAACCTCATCATAGCCATCCATCTTTCTTGATCATCAAGTAGAATCATCACATCCCTTCATTTTCATCAGCCAATAAAAGGATAGAGGATTTCCAAGGTGTTTTTGGAAGCTTATGGGATGTGGGGTTTTGTTGTGGGGTTCGTTTGGGGAAGAGTGTGAGAGTGATGTTTTTGTTCGGTAGCAGGGTGCTATGAAGGGGGAGAGTAAATAGTAATTGGGTTTTAGGCGAGAAATGGGTGTAGGGTTTGACTAGGTTTGTTTGGGGATGAGAGTTTGGGGAAGTTGGCAAGTATAACCCCTCATGTTGTATACATGTTTGACATGGGAGGTCCTTGTAGGATTTTTGGTGTTAAAGACTTAACAGCCTCATCAATAGGCTCGTTAAGTGTTGTTTAAACATTGGGCTGGATTGTTGTTGGGCCCAAAATGGTTTTATAACCATTTAGTCTTTATAAAATGCACTAATGGGCTGACCCGGCCCATTAGATGGGTGCGGGTGGGCCCATTAAGTGTTTCTTTGGTTTCGGCTTTGACTTTGACTTGTTGACTTTTTGGGTTTACTTTGACTTTGACTTTGACTTTTTGGCTCTTTCCATTCCGTGCTTGGTTTTGTCTGTTTTGGCTTTGTTTTTGTCCTTTTTGTTGATATCCACTTCCTGCACACTATAAATGCAAAACACACAAATACAATATATTTTTGGTATGTTTTTGGTCTTTTAAGTCCATTTTTATAGGCAAAGAGTATGTGTAATTAAACACATACCAATGCCCTTGTGGTTCTTTTCTTTGGTGCCATTTCCTTCAAATCACCGAGTAATAAAATGAAATTCATTTAGTTCTCTAAGCCGTGCTTCAAATATAAAGTGTTGTAGGATGATATGTTAAAGTCATGACCATCGTGTTACTTGTAATGTTTTGAGGAATGTTTTAGTATTTATATAAATAGCTTTTATATAAATAATTGTAAAATATACGTAATATAATATAAACACGTATATCAATCATGAAAGCATCTAGTATAACAACCTTATGCAACTTAATAGTGTATGCATGTCCCATAAAAATCTTTTGAAAATGTGATCATTGAAAGTGGTTATAGTTTAGGTAAGGTATACAGCCTAGTTCTTTATAACCTGGGCTCTGATTACCAATTTGTAACACCTCCAAAATGGTTCGCAGCATAATATGTTTCAGGGAGCGTTACTTCATAATACCATTGCTCAAGTCATAAGAGAATGACTTCTAACTGTGTCGTTTGAAAAGAAATCTTGAATTATTTAGACTTCAATGCACATCACAAAAGCCAAGCATCTAATTCACCTGAGAAAAACATGCTTAAAAGTGTCAACATAATGTTGGTGAGTTCATAGGTTTTTGTAAGTATAAATGTCGAACCACAGTTTTGTAAAGTATGTATGACCATTTAAATCCCTAAATAGTCACCAAAACGTATGTATGAGTGTTGTAAATCAAAGAGTTGTAAAGTATGCATGACCAATTAAATCCCTAAATAGTCACAAAAACGTATGTATAGTTGGACCCCCATTGTTCAAAGTATGTATTGCCACTTTATTCAAGGAAACGTAAATATTCCTGTGTGTATAAAACAATGATTACGATTACTCTAAGTTCATGAAACTGCTACGTAGACTCATATATATGCCACTTTATTCAAGGCATCGTAATTGTTCGTGTTCGTGTAAATGTTGTGCTCTGACATGCTATAACGTTCCTTTGCCCGGTGATAGCTAATCACCCAAACGGGGCTGTCACACCCAAATAGATCTATTTCATAACATTCACACTCACCCTCAAGGTAATTCACAGTTCAATCAGCTTAAGCTAATCCGTAATCATTTGGGTAAAAGTAAAGTATGTATTTGTGACCAAAAATAAAGTCAAGTAATGTGTCCCATAACGAACTATGTAAATGAGTATGTAAACCAATTTGTAAATGAGTTGTAAACGAGTATGTAACAAGTTTAAATCAATCATGTAATTGAATTTGTAAACAAACATGTTCTCACCCCAAAATTTATAATGTATATGTAAACCCAGTAAAGCGTCGGCCTATAAACTCACCTTGAGTGGGTGAATCGATAATGCAAATCACTAACAGAAAATGCGTTACGATAATGACCGAATGCAACCTAATTCAATATAGGTCATATAAGTACTAAGAACTTTGATTAACTAATACCATATATAATTCTATATAGCTACATCACCATCTAATTGTGTTTGTAAAATAATGATTAAATCGCATTTGATAAATAATAACCATGTATTTGTACTCGTATAATTGTATGAATAGTTCTATCGCCTTTGTAAAATAATATTTATAAAGTTTAAAACATGTATAAATATTATTTAAGTGATTCTAAAAATTTTTGCAAATTTTTTTATTAAACACGAACCAACACTATTCATGTCAGGTAATAGTGTATATGTATCAAATAGTGTGTATCTTCCTCGTTTTAAGACCGTTTTGTATGTCCACGCTTTCGTATATCAAAATATTACATTTTAATATTTTGAGTCCTCTGGTAAACAGTGGTTTTTACTGTTCATAGACTTTTATAAATTTCTTTTTATAAATTTAGTTGTCGTAAACTCGTAAATGTTGTATCTTATTCGTTTTAACTCCGTTTTTAGTGATTCTTTCGAGCACGTCTTCGTAACCAAAAGTTCTATCAAAATAATGATGTTTTCAAAAATTACGATTCTTAATGTTTTGGAATCCTAAAAATATGTATTATCTGAGAAAAATAATAATTTGTATATATCAGAATTTAATCTTAAGGAGTACATCTGACCGTCATCTAATCGAGCTCAAAAATCAAGTCCAACGCTTTATGGAAGCTAATCTTGATCCGGTACAACCTACTCAAGTAAACAAAGTCACTACCTCATGTGAAATCTGTAGTGGTCCTCACGACACTTAGTATTGCATGGAAGATCCTGAACAAGCCTTTGTTGAATACGCATCCTCGCGTACCATTGAAGCGGGAGGTAAGTCGTATACTTTCAAGCCCGAGCAAAACAATCTTGGTGACACCTATAATCCATCATGGAGAATTCACCTAAACCTTAGGTGGAGACAACCCTAAAATTCTCAAAATAATTTTTTAAACCCACCTAACCGGTTCCAACCCAACGGTTCAATCCCAAACCATTCCTTCAACAACCATCCTCAAAGCTTTAACAATCAATCAAATCTAGAAGGATTGGTATCCAACTTCATGGTATCTCAAGACGTTAGACTAACAAAGTTTGAAGCCGATTTCAAACAACAACAAAGCGAGATGACCAACAAAATCGACACAGTATTGGAGGCCATCACCGATCGAATAGCGGGAGCACTACCTAGCGATACGATTAAGAACTCGAAACTGAGTACTTCCCCAGTTTTGTTTGCTCGTTCTTACCCAAATATGGACCCGCAATGCTTAAACCATATCCAAGGTTTGATCAACGCCGTCACAATCTGTTCCGAGAAACAAAACGACTCCTATGATGAGAAAGCAAAAGAGAACGAGGAAGAAGAAAAGGATAGCCTAGAAAATATCCATGTCAACCCTTTCACACCACCCGATCCATCAGTTTCATTCATCACTAAAAAGTCCTCAAATTCAATTCATTCTTTGAATTGCTCGGATTAGTTCCTCAATCATTCAACACCGAGGTCGTTTGCACAAAGGGGGACGATGGATAACTCATGTTTATTGAGTTGATTAGAAAGAATGATGACTCTAGCGAAGGAGAACCTGAAGAGGAAGGGCGTACAACAACCAAAGGGGTAGGAGCAAAATATTTTGACATATTCCCAATTAGGAGTGAACTCGCATATCACAAGTACCTCATGTGTAGCCCAATCTATTCGATATTTCTAAGGAACCCCATTAGCACGGAAAGGCGCCCATCAAACCTCAAGATACTATGCAACATTGGGCATATGCATATGGAAAAAGCCTTCCTTGACCCTAACTCCCCTCTAAACATCATGAACCGAATAATGTATAATTGGATCATGAGGAGAAAACTTGACCCTAGGGAAAACTCGAATAGAGGAGTTAGCAAATTCACAGGAAGGATCAAGGGAATGCATGTCTTCGTAGGAAACTTCACCTATATCGTAGACTTCATGATTGTTGAGGATATTAGTTCAATTATAGACCCTAGGTTGTCACAAGTAGTACTAGGGAAACCTTTTGTGGAAATATCCAACATGACTCACAACCCACCCAAAGGTGTTGTAAGATTCACTAACGGGACCGATGAAGTTGCCTATAAGATGCCCCATATGATAGAATAGTACAACTCACTGTCGGACTTAGAAAAAGTGCACACAAAATCACTCTACCTTAGGAACGAAGAAGACAAGAGAAGAGGAGTGGAGTATGTAATGAGCAAAATATTAGGATTTTATAAGGAATGCTTAGAGCTTGGACCCGAATATATGACTGGAATGGACGATGAAGGAGAAGTCACATAAGGACGTGTGACTTCGAGTCTAGCTATAAGAATCGTAAATAAAGAAAAGTGCTTTTTGGGAAGCAACCCAATATTTACTTTTCCCGCATATTAAGAGTGTCGTGTGTTTTAATACTTTATTGTTTGTTTTATTATGTTTAAGTTATTTTGTAATCATGCTTTGTTTGTTTGTAACTTCATCTTATTGGCAATCAAATGTATTTTGCAACAAAATAAGTGTAGGGGAAATATTCGATTTTTAGAGCCAAATTCAAACATTTGAAATAAATTATTTAGATGAATTCGCGTCAGTTTCGAGTCATATGATTGAATTATTAATTCTCATGTTTTTATGCAGCATTTTATACAGGAATATAACTTATAAAGATGAGTGCAGTAAATTTTTCATAAAAAATGAAAGCTGAGTTTTCACAGAGTGTGGAGATGGTGTCACGATTTAAACGCGACGCCATTACTACGACACTTGTGACGGGGTCAGGATATCCCTAACGGCGTCAATCGCCCAGTTATAGGAAAACTCGAAAATTTTAAGTATTTTTGAAAATAAAACTTGTACAACACTTAAGAAAGTTGTAATTCTTTTATAAACATGCAAAACCATGAGTTTAACAATTCTCTCATCCTATCTTTACTGCTTTATAGAGTCAACCTTAATTTCACACTGTATATTATTATATCACACATTTTACGCTTGGTGTAGTTGACTTTGTCTTTGATTACAGGTTATATTTGATAAGAAGAATCTTGGAAGTTCTTTGGAAATTTCATTGGATGATTCTTGGAGGACGATTTAACTAGTTATCACATGTTTCTTCTCTATTATTGAGCAAACCAGGGGAGTAATAGTTTCTTTTCCTTGTTTTCTTTTCCCTTTAATTCGTTCTTACGGGTACTTCTATAGAACATTGGGGACAATGTTCAACTTAAGTGTAGGGGAAACTATTCTTTCATTTGTCATTTGCTTTGTCCTTGAAATGAGGGGTAATATATCAAAACATAACATAAAAAGGTAATTTTGACCCAAATATATAAAATAAATTATGACACATACCAACGAAAACCGAGTATTAATAGCGTCTCATGGATAGGAATGTATATGACTAGCACAAAAACCCTCAAAATTCTACCCTAAAAATGTGAGATTCGCCTTTAGATCTATAGGAATTCGGGTATCTATTATTGATACCCAAGATAGCTTATACCTTTAGCGTTCTCGAGTTAAGGAGTGAGCAGTCATATATGTCTATTCCGTCGTTACAAATGTGTACGTGTGGTCTTTGTCGCCTTTTCTAGAGCATTGGTATCAGTTTAAATTATATGAGTGTACCGGTAGTATATTAAATTCTAGAACTTGTTTTTGTGATGCATTCCAAGACCGCATAGTAAGTATTAGGATTTGCTTGATAAGAGGCATTAGGATTAGCCCATGTTTTAAACCTGTAATTGTTATGATGGTCACACCAATCATATAACTATCCCACACCCTTGCCATGCACTCATTTTTAGTGCAGGATACTCCTAGTACAACCCTTCGGGCCTATCCTTTTTCATGGTTCTCGAAATTTTCTAGTGGATTATAGATTATTAATGAAGAGCATTGTCACCCTTAAACCAATCATTACACCCAAATCGCCTTAGCCTACCTTAAATGTACTCACCTTTTGTACATTATTGTGTTTAACCCAACTTAATTATTTGAGTACACGGTGGCTAAGTCCTTATTCTTGTAAATACTATTTTGGGACGATTATGATTCATGGTAGTATTTATTTCGTGGAAGAATAGGGAAGAAAAGTTAAGTCAATACCCCCATAGGGTAGAAGAATAGGGAAGAAAAGTTAAGTCAATACCCTATATGTTTGTTAGATGATCTCCATGTTATTTTGATCCACCTCAATACGGGTCATTAGTTAGATTGTAAATATCGAGCATGTTAAAGCTCAAGTCTAGGGGTACGTGTTATAAACCCCAAGTTATGATGTATTATGTTATTCAAATATATATATATATATATATATATATATATATATATATATATATATATATATATATAGAAAGAGAGAGAGAGAGAGAGCGAGAGAGAGAGAAAAGAAAATAAAAGAGATTGATATTGAGTTGTGTAGAGTTTGTATATCTTCGTCCGAGTTCTTGGCTTAGCAACCAAACCAACGTGTATTCGTGTAAATAATTAGCTAACCCTTCCACTTCAAATTTACCCAAAGCCACCTAAATGTATCCTAGATGTTTCCGTTTAATTTATCATTGATTGTTTAATTATGTTTATCGTCTTATACTTGTTTATGTGCTTGTACATGCGACCTATCATTCAACTGGGTCTAGTGAGACTTAACCAGTAATCTAGAAGCCGGGATAGCTTACCATGTTGTGTTCTATATGCCCGGACCAATAGGATCACAAATAACACCTTATCTTTTACCCCTTGATTATGACCTTAGTTGGACCGGCAGGTGACCCGATAATTATTCAACCAGTATTGTTCTTGATTAATTGGTAATTGATTTTGGTGGTGGACTATCGGCATAAAAAACAACATCAAACAATAAGTGGGTAAAGTCCCGATGGGCTAGGGTATTAACAGGATCACCACTGCTTTAATTACCTATGATAGATTATAATTAGACTTTAGGATGCTTTATGCGGATGCGTTAATCGTGACAGGATTGTTTGTATCTAGGTCTTAGGATGAAGAACCGCCTAAGTCTTAAGAATGATATGCCGCCTCGAGATAAACATCCATTGCACTAATTAATCAAACCAACATATAATCAGATTAACATGGTTAATACAGTTTTCTTATATTTAGCTTGTACCGCTCTCTTATCTTTTGTTATGTGTCTTTTGTGTTTATTGTGCTTAGAATTGATATTTGTTACCATAAACCTGAGCCAGACCCTCAAACTAAAAAACCCCCCTATTACCTCTAGTAAATATGTATAGCATAGGTTTAACCTTTAATTAGACTAATCTAGATAGATTAAAATACTGATAGAATATTAGATTAACTTCCACTCTTAGTGTTCGACACCTTACTTACCGCGAAGCTTCATCTTGACCGGGTACACTGCCCGTTAGAGTGTTGTCTTTGGGTTAGTCGGCTAAATATAAATGTAAAATCTTGATACATAAATTATACACCACACGACGACACATCAAGGTTTTTGGCGCCGTTGCCGGGGAGTGATAGTTTAATCTTTATTCTTTTTAGTATTTCTAGCCTTTAACTTGTTTAGTGTAAAATTATTAATTCTGATTTCTAACTGTTAATTGTTTAGTTTAATTGTGTGCTTTAATTTATCGCATTTTAATTAAGTGTTTTATTTCGCATTTTAATTAAGTGTTTTATTTCTGTATTAAATACGGCGTATTAGTTGATTTAACATTTTTCCTTTAGTAAATCCATCACAGGAAACAATGAACGACCCTAACATCACCATGGAAGAGTACATCAGACTTGAAGAAGAAAAAGCTCAAAGTCGTGGTGAAACGTTTAATTGGAAAACCGCCATATTTGGTAGAATAAGGCATTATTATGAGGAGGAACGCTTCACGAATTTCAAAGAAGAGTTCCC
>BQNB010076831.1:0-24594 GCA_026074375.1 Tanacetum coccineum
AATCACAGCTAGGGTGCGTTTGATTTGTTATACCAATAGGGTGCGTTTGGGTTTGTTAACAGCAGCTAGGCTGCGTCGGGCTTATGGGTTGACAGCCCCGAAGGGCGTCAGGTTGGGTCTCAAACCCATGAGGGTGCGTCGGGTTTGGTGGTAACACCCACCGGGTGCGTCGAGTTTGGTTTAGCACCGACGAGGGTGCGTTTGGATGGGTTGTTAGCAGCAATAAGGGTGTTTGGTTTAAGGAGATAAACACCAAGGGTGTGTTTGGTTGGTTTAACCACACAAAGGGTGCGTTTGGTTTATATAAATGGATACTAAAAATTAAAAGATTTCGTAATAGATTTATATATTAAACCGGATCTAAATGTGGTATTGGTTAAATAAATATTTTATTTATTATTTTCGTTTTTGTGTTTATAATAACTGTTAAGGGATATGTTTGGGTTTGCAACATGGATTGATTCAATTGAGGGAAAATGGTTAACTTTTGCTAATATGGAAAACGTTAGATAAATGAATATGTCATACCGAGATTTTTATAAATCGCTACACGTAGTAAACTTTTACAAAACTAATGTATTTATTATCTTGAATTGTCATGAGAATTATTAAATCCTGATGACTCGATAATCAAGCGTAGCTATAATTTTTGAGATTTCAGTTATCTAACCCGCAACTTTAAACGTGCGTTTATTTTTTTATAAAGAGACGTTCTACTAAATCATTTGGGGATATCCGGGCGTGTGTCGAATTATTTAGTCTCATTTATTTTATCACCTTTCTTATATGATACTTGGGAGTATTATATAATTAGACTATTTTATTTTAATTGTCACCTTTTAAATATAAAACATGTCGTGTACTAAATATGCTTCGAGTTATTCTTTTGGGTGTGTATCTTGTTATGTAATTCAAGGTATGAATTATATACTTGGTCATTTCTCATTATGTAATATATGAGGAATATATTACACAATTTGCGTCTACTTTTGATTTATTTATATAACCAACCACCAAACTATTACAACTTTAAATCTAAATCTTTTATCAACGTATTACGTTGATGTACTCATTCATCGGGAAACCCAAATACATTATCTTAGGCTAGTGGGACTAGGCGTTAAGATTAGTTGCGACTTCTTGGTCGAGCCGTTCCAGTTTTCGTTTCGTCTTGTACTCAATGTGTACATTCCCGCCAATCGTTCTTCAACATCGAGGTGAGTTTATAGCCCCTCTTTCACTTGTTTTACATTTACTTTACAAATCTCGGGGGAGAATACATGCTCAATACAACTTGTTTACATATTCGTTTACAATATCTTTTACATATTATTCTACACACTTGGTTTACCTACTTGATTTTGCAATTCATTACAAACCTAATTACATGGTTGATTACAAACTTGGTTTCATACTTTGTCACATACTCATATGCATACACGTTTACGAAATTGTTTACATACTCATTACAAACTCAATTACGTGATTTATATCACACTCTTTTCTACTTATGGATTTAAGTACTCAAAGCTATTTACGAATACAATGGTTAATTTTTATTGGACACAAGTGTTTTCGGTTATCATCTCCTGTTTACATGTGCCTAAGTAACATAACCCACCATTGCCCATTATCATGAACTGTTAAATTCTTGACCGGAGGACCGGTTGAGGGAGCGCGAGTGTATAAATAGATCTATTTGGGATTGACATCCCTATTCGGGTGAGTAGCGCTCACTAGTTTCGACTGTACTGAAACAACGAATGCATACATGTCGGAACAATTTGGATGTTTACGGGTTTGAACATCTACACGGGCACATTTTGTGCATTAAATTGCATACATATATGTCGAGCTTCAGTGTCATGAGCTTAGTGCAACAGTAGATATTATTTATGTGGTACTGTATTTGTTATAGTAGACCCATACATTTTGGAAAATCAACGATCTCACTGTCCATACTACTTATTGAACATTACTAATTTCTGAACACTTTTCATTATATTGCGGCGAAGCAATAAACACTAAACTCTTTTGGTTCTACATTCTCGTACATTTTTGGCATTATTACTAAGGATTAAAGGTCATACATACTTTATAAATCTTTGGATTCCAACATTTACATTTATACTTACAAAACTCTATGAACTCACCAACTTTAATGTTGACACTTTTAAGCATGTTTTTCTCAGGTGAATTAGATGCTTGGATTATTTGATGTGCATTGGAGTCTTTACATTCAAGTTTTTCATGGTGATGCAATTATGGGACAAATGTTATATCAATTTAATCATCAGTAATTACAAGGCAATAACTTGCATGATTAATACTTTTCACAGAAGTAGGACCAAAAAGATCCATATGCAAGGTGTGAAGTGGCTCAGTGATTAATCTTTCTAACTTGGCCTTGCAGGAGGCCCTGTGTTGTTTGCCTTTATGGCAGGCAACACATGTATGGTCATTTTTGAAAACCTTGGAAGGTAGACCTCTGACAAGGTTTCCCTTCACAAGTTTGTTTAGGTTTTTAAAATTGATATGACCTAACCTTCTATGCCATAATTTAGATTCATCAGATGTGGCTTTAGCAATCAAACAGGCAAAACCTTTTGCAGGAGTAGGTGTCTTCATATCAAAACTGTACATATTGTGGTGTCTAAGGACCTTTAAAAGTATCTGATTTTCATCAGGCATTTTAAAGTCAGAAGACACAACAAGACATTCAGTTTCAGTAAAAAGAACCTTGTGCTGCTTATCACATATTTGTGATATTGAGAAAAGGTTAAAATGCCCTAATTCTTTTACAAAAGACACACTATCAAAATCTAAATTACCAACTCTTATTTTTCCTTTACCAGATATGTAGCCTTTGCTACCTCCAAAGGTAACAGATCCCCCATTGAATTCTTCAAAATCCTCCAGTTGATCCTTGTTACCTGTCATGTGCCCTGAGCATCCACTATCAAATATACCTCTATCTACCATGTTCTTCAGTGGATGTTCCTGCACATGAAAAAGAGAAATTAGTTTCTCTTAGGGACCCAGGCCTTTGCAGGCTTGGGTCTGCCTTGTGGACCTTTAGCATTCATAGTTCTAATAAAAGTCGGTCCACTGTTATAATGGAAGTTTGGTCTAGAGTTCCTCTAATTATAACTTGCTGAGGTCTTAACAGCAGATCCCCAACTTCCCATTACAGCATTAGAATGAGACATTTGTGCTGTAGTTTTTGCAAAGGGTCTTCTTACAGATGAATATGATTTTGAAAAATCCCTTCTTTGATTAATTTGATTCATCTGTGGTCTTTTGGGACTGACTGTTTGAGGTCTTGTGAGGTACTGACTGTTTAGATCTAACAGTATTAACATTAGAACTAACAGCATTAACTTTAGGCCTAACAGAATTAATATTTGTCCTACCAGTATTAATATTAGGCCTAACAGAATTAAAATTAGGCCTACCAGCATTAAGTTGTACTGATCTAGGAACAAATTTATTTGAGTGATTGACCCTGTTAGCTTTTGTCCAGACTGGTTTTTCCATCCTATTACCAGTATTAACAACCCTCTTAACCTCAGCTTCCCTTGCCATTTTCTTTTCATAATAGTCACAATCTTTAATCAAATGACTTAGACTACCACAAACAAAACATTTCTTTTTTGTAAAAGAGTAACCTTCCCCTAGTTCTCTTTCCATCATATCATTCCAATTCTTCCTGTTAACTTTATGTGTTTCTTTATCTTTGAGTGGTTGCCTAAGAGTTTTTACGTGTTTTACACAACTAGATTCAACTTCTTGTAATTCAGACACAACTTTTTCATTAGACATTTCATTTGGTACACTTAAACTTTCTGATTCAGTCTCAAAAGAGTGCTCAGAGGTATTTCCACAAGATCCTTAACTGTCATTTGATTGACAGGTAGAATGCTTAGAAGAATTGTCATCTGAGACACTAATTTCAGGTTTTTAAGGACCCTTTTTACCATAAACATACAAAGAATCATCAATTTCCTCTTGTGGTTTAGGAGTATAATCTCCACTTAAGGGATGTGGAACACCTTTAAAATCATTAGTTTTTACAAATCTACTGTATAAAGGTTTTCCAACTGAATCCTCTTTTGAGCAATTAAAAACAGAGAAATTCATTTCTTCCTCATAACTCTCATAATATTAAGTCAAAAATTTCGTTCATCCCCCCCCCTCTACTCAAAACACACGCATACACACTCTAAATTAATCCCTATGAAATCTTTTCACTTTAATTTGAAACTTATGCATGCATAAGTGGGATAGTGACCTCTTTGTCTTAACCTTCCCATGCACCAACACCTCTCTTACATAATTTGTCACCTTGCATGTGAGGACCACAAAGGCACTAACTTGAAATAGATTTAATTAACTAAACTTGGAGCCAAAGCAAAATAATGTAACCTTCTCAGGTCCCCCCCCCTCCCCATGCCAACATCCATCGAACCACAAGGACCTTGAAGTCCTTGGTTCACTCTTTTTGCTAGTCACCCACTTCTAGTCCCAAAAATATCTTAAACCCTAGAACCTTTCCCTATATAAACACCACTTATAAGAATTTTAGGTCATTCATCACAATTCTAGCCTCAACAAAAACTCACACACCTCTCCATCTCTTTCTCTTTGGTCACGACAAGAAAAACAACACCAACAACATTCCATAGTTTTGATTTTGTTTAAGATCCATCTATTTCAATCTTATTTCTAACCATATCTAAGGGTGTTCCAAAGGTTTGATCATAGTTTTCAAGGTTTTCTTAAAGACAAGTAGGGTTTTCAAGATTTGTGTGTTGGTTTTTTATAGATCTATTATTTTTGGGTAATAGATCTTTTGTGATATTCTCTACTTGTTCTTCATTTTTATAAGTATCTTGGATCTTTCTTTGTGGTTTACTTACATTCTTCTTATATGTTCAAAGATCCATACATCCATATGTTGTGTTTTCATTTTTGAAAGATTATAAAACAAGATTTCATAAATAATGATGCTACCTTGTTTGTAACTATTTAAATATATGTTCTTGTGTGAGATGAGGAGTTGAATGCAGTTGCAATAATAAAAATGAGGGATTTAAGGTTGTCCCATAGGTGTGTATTTTTGTTATGGATTAGTTGTGAATGGAGATTAGGCTAGATTATGCACTATTGTGAAGTTGGGTGAATATTGTTGCTTTTTTGACAAAACGTGCTTTGCTGTACCCAATTTGTTTGGGGTTTTGTTTGACCTAAAAATGTTTTCATTAGGCGTAAAAGTAGTTTTTGGAGAGCTCGTTTCGAATAGATAGTTTTTCATATTTCGCACATTAAAATTTGATTTTAAAACGACCCAAAGTTATAGCAAGATAGAAACTTGAAATATTCTTTCGACAAACAATGGTAGGTGTGCTTGATTTGAATAGTAAAAGTAGTTTTTCCAGATATTTTTGGACTTCTAACACTAGAGAAACATATAGTAACACACCTATAGATTAGTATCATTTAAAGACGCCGTTAACATATTTTAGGAAAAGCGATAAAGTTACTAAAAATAGTAAGTTTGGTAAAAATTTAGCGAAACGGACATAGAAGTTAAGCGATTAAGGCTCGTTAGTGCGTTTTGAAAATATGGAAACTATATAAATATAGGGGACGGTATTAACGTTTTGAAACTAAAAACTTTCCTAAAATAGAAACTTTCTAAAAATAGTAATTTTTTTGATTAAATCGAAACTAACGAAAAACTATATGATTATATTTGCCATAGTTTGATAATCAAACTAAAGCAAACACACATGGATGTATTTTGGTGATGAACATATTGTGCAATTCTTAGCATACTTTCCGTGTTTCTGAGACGCGTTATTATTCTAGGTCGCGGCTAGATTTCTATATCATCTTTTACTTGCGTGATTATCATTTGCTCATTTTGCTAAGGTGAGTTCATAGCCCCATGTTTTACTACTTTTACTTTACTATTTTGGGGTGAGAAACATTGCTTGTTTTTAAACTATGGACACAATTACTTTACGTTTCCTTTTCCTGATTACGTGTTGCCTAAGTAGCGAATAGACCACTAATGCCTGAATTATCACGAACCATCAATTGCATAACCACACGTAACTGTTAGCTAACGGAATTTTGTAAATATTTCTATTGGGACTAATTATCCCTATCCGGGTAAGTATCGCTTACTAGATTCGTAGGTCCGAACAAACGGATATATACTATGTCGGAATGTCAATAGGTGATCCTGGTCAGATACCTTTAGGGCGCAGAATACTATTTGGTCATATAAAAAGCTTCCTTATTAAATTTAGCTTCAAGTGTCATGAGCTTAGTGCAAACGTAAATGCTTTTATGTGAAGTTGTATCTCTTATAACAGTCCAACGTGCGTACTGTGTAACTTGTGGTTCCTCCTTTAATATTAAATTTAAACCTATGGAATTCACTCAACTTTATGTGACCATTTTAGCATATTTTTCCTCAGTGCTTAGCTATCGATGTATTTGCTTGCTTTATAGGTGTTTCCTTGCATGGACCGATTTCAAAAGCTATTATTATCTATGTTAACATCGTTGCCAAACTTTAAAACCTTTTATTCGCTCCGCATATTATCATTGGGCCTATGTAAAACTTTAACTATTTTAATCAATACAACGATGTTGGATTTTAAACCTACCCAAGTGAGAAGGTCGTTCTTGTATCTTGTGTGATTTGTATTATGAATGTCACATCCCTCCCCGACACGTAGTTTCCGACTAGGGCCCGTTAGGGGTGTGACTGTAATTATCTTGTGTATTTGTGAGATTTGGATGTTTGTAATCCGATTGTAATAGACTAGTGAACATGTATTGATTTTGAAGTGGTAGATTGGTTCTAGCTAAGATTAGGACTCGACATTTAGCATAGTGTCGGAAAATAACATAAGCGACGTGTAAACGGTTTTCTCCTCCTGAAGGGATCTTGTTGACATAGTGAAATCTCGAGTAGGATACTCGAGGATGGGATAGGCGAAGAAGAGCTTCATATTCCCGAACCACTATAAATCTTGGTGTCATGGTTTGTATTGGTTCCGCTTCCTCTTATCTCTTATATTGTTTGAATGTTAATTACTATAAGATTAGATATATACTTGTGTTGATACATATTGTTGGTTTGTTAAACATACTACTCGAATCTAAGCATTCCAAATGCAAAGTTTTAAAACAAAAACGAACCTGTAAACTATTCAACCCCCCCTCCCTTCTAGTTTCCACAATCCTTACTATCATAATCACCTGGATAATCAACCTTTTCTAGAGGTTTACCATCATCATCCACAAGAGTAACTTTCTCATCAATAATTAGCTTTTCAAGCTTTCTAATTTTATTAATAATAGGAGTAGTACCAGTACTACTAGTTTCAATATTTCAGAGCGAGGAGCCACTAGAATTGGCCCCATTACTAGCCAAATATGAAGTCCCCCCATTGGTACCAAACTCCCCATCATTTTCAACCGAATAAAGCACATCTAATGGGTTTGAATTACTAACCTCTTAAGTAGGCTCCACACTTTTCATCTTATTACCGCTAGTGCTTGCAGTAGGCTTTTTAGAAACAGGTCTATACTCTTTTGCTGGTTTAAAACCCACTTTCAGACCAACCGAAACACCTCTAAGAGCCTGACTAGGGTTCTTCAAGTTCTTCGTGTAACATCCCCATTTTTGGATTGCGCAGCGGAAATTATAATTGAGTGTTACTAAATAGCACCATTCACCAAGATAATAGAAAATGACCCAAATGAGACGTTTTACAAACATGTGTTCCATTATTTAATCAGAGAAAATGCGTTTAGGTCCCCACAGGAATCGTAACCACAACCATTACAACATTTGAAAGACAATTGTTTCAAATTAAAGACATTGTTTTAAAACACATTAAGACACTGTTTTTGAAAGACAAGGAACACATAAGTAGTCTTTCACCAAATCATCACACGCACGACACCTCCACGCCATCGTTGCCTTCACCCTTGGTTACCTGGGATAAAACATGTTTAAAAAGTCAACAACATTGTTGAGTGAAATTCATAGAGTTTAAAATAATCAATAAGTAATAATCTTTGAACACATAATTAGTTCTTGGGAAAACATTGCAACGAATACAATGTATAACATCTCTTTTCTTTCACGCAATAAGCTCATGACACCGAACGTTAACAATACATATATCCTTTCAAATTTAATTTTCCATAAAACAGATGTAATTATTGACCAAATACTCTAATACTTCTAAATAAAAACGTCCGATTGACAAGGAGTGTTTCACAAGATTCATACCCTGACGGGGTTGTCAAACCCAATAGATCTATTTAATGCATTAGCGTTCACCTCGCAAGGATTAATGGTTCATGAAATAAGGGACTTCGACAATAGCTACTTATGCGGAAACATTCTCATAATCGGGTCCAGCATACCATAAAAACAAAAGTTATTTGATTTATAAACAAACATGAATACCACCCCTCGCGGGTTTATAAAACAATCAAAAGATTTAAATGCGAGGCTATGAACTCA
Source organism: Tanacetum coccineum (assembly GCA_026074375.1). NCBI lineage: Eukaryota > Viridiplantae > Streptophyta > Magnoliopsida > Asterales > Asteraceae > Tanacetum > Tanacetum coccineum. The sequence goes on from BQNB010076831.1 coordinate 8,558, forward strand.
CCTTAAGCAAAATATCCAATTCAATCAAATCAACAAGCGCAAATAACTTCACGTCTCAACCGCGACCTATATAATACATATATAGCGGTACGTGACTAAAAGTAAAATAATTCATATAATGCATACTTGTATATATATTTATATAATATTTTTTGTAACTATTATGTATATACAATCATATACTACAATCTCCAAGTGCGACGCAAAACATTTTACTTAGACGCACTAACAATATCACAACGTTTACTATAAAGTTTCTATTTTTAGAAAGTTGTCGAAAGTAAGGATAATATAATCCGAACTTCATATTTCATCATTAATTAACTAACATTACGAACCCTTTGTTCATTATAATCCATGTTCAAAAGTATACTCAAGTTTGACTTTGAAAAGTAAAACTTCGTAGTTGACTTTTATACCAAAAATTACTACTCTTAATTTGGTCATAAAACGTTCGTTATTAAGAGTTACGTGACGAGCCACCTAGAAAAACGTTGCTAAAGGCGAACTCTATCACTTTTCATTATCAAAATTAACTTTCAAAAATTTCTCGATATGCTACGGGGCGGTCAAACTTTCTGGTCAAACTTAGTCAACTCAAAACCCATTAAAATGACATTTTTGACTTAAACCAACTATCAAAACATGTTTAACTAGCCTATTTTAGTATACCAAAACCATCAAACTTCAATCAACAATAAAATACACTTTCAAAAATTTCCGCACTTGAATCCTATAGCATATAACATATAACACACAATATCATCAAATTAATCACACTAGAATATAACTATAATACTCACAAAGCTATAACAACAATCGGTTTTGGCTCCCCTTGTTGGTTCGAATTCAGACGCACACCCCAAACAAACAAACCAAAACTTTTTCAATCAAACCAACTTCTAATAACACCAATTTAGCAATTATAAACACTCCCTCTAGATCAAAATCACATGAACTCAACCTAATTTCTAACTTTCAAAATACTTATTGCATGTAGGATTTTCTTAGTGGGATGTGTAGGCCTTGATGAGAGGATTAAGAATATATATTTAGATTGTATTGCATGTCGGAAAATTCAAGTGTTTGGGTGGTGGGAGTGGGTGGCCGGTCGTGGGTTCAAGAGAGGAGGAAGGAAGACAAAATTTTTGTAAATGAAAAATATGTGTGTATGAGTTGGTATTTATAGAAAAATAGTTTGGTCACTTGCCAGATTTAGCCCCTCCTTCCTTAAAGTCCTTCTATTTTTAGTACAAAGTTATTTATTTCGTTATTATAGCCGACCAAAAACTCGAGTCACACCACTTTCGTAAATATTTTTATTCCGTCCCACTAATTTACTTTAAACGTTTAATAATACGTTAAATCACGTAAAACATGACCTTTAAACATGGTTTTTACAAAAACTCAAGGAAAAGCCATAAAATACAAAAATAAAATAAGCACGCTCTCGGAGCGACAATATAAATTTTTCTAACTTTCTCGGACGCTAAAAACAAATAGAAACTCAATCACGGCTTGTAATTTCCCAATAAATAGAAATTTTCACCAAAACTCATATAGAATAAATGACCAAAATCAATTACGTAGTAAAATAATTATCATAGCTCGGGATAAAACCTGAAACTCGGGTTGTTACATTCTCCCCTCCTTTAGGGAGCGCCGTCCCGGTGCTCAGCTTGACTTATCCGCTCTTCCTCGCTTCATCATTACTCGTAAAGAGATGAGGGTACTTATTCTTAATCTGATCCTCACGTTCCCAAGTAAATTCGGACCTTTTTTCGAATTCCAACGAACTTTAACGATAGGTATCTGACTTTGCTTAAGGTCGCTAACTTCCACGATCAACAATTTCCACTAGCTCTTCAATCATGTGCAACTTATCATCAAGTTTAATCTCATCCATCAGAACGACAATGTCGCCTTCCGCTTAGCATTTCTTGAGATTCGAAACATGGAAAGTACTATAAATCCCTCTCAACTCTTCAGGTAACTCCAACGTATAAGCCACAAGGACCAACTCTAGCTAGAATCTTGAATGGCCCAATGTAACGTGGACTTAACTTTCCTTGCTTTCCAAAACGCACAGCGCCCTTCCATGGCAATACCTTGAGTAGTACCATATCCCCGACTTCAAATTCCAATAGCTTAGATCATCTATCTGCATAGCTTTTTTGGTGGCTATGAGCAGTCAACAAGCGGTTCTTAATTTGAACAATCTTCTTGTCATTTCCCGAATCATTTCTGGACCAGTGAGTTGGCTATCTCCAACCTCACTCCAGCAAACAGGCGATCTACATTTCCGTCCATACAAAGCCTCATATGGTGCAGCCTTAATACTCGCGTGATAACTATTGTTGTATGAGAACTCGACCAATAGCAAATGGCGATCCTAACTACTTCCAAAGTCGATCACACAGGCACGCAACATATCTTCAAGCGTTTGTATAGTCCTTTCGCTTTGACCATCCGTTTAAGGGTGGTAAGCGGTACTCATATCCAAATTTGTCCCTAACGCTTTCTGAAGCGATCTCCAGAATCTAGACATAAAATGGCTATCTCTATCCGAAATGATTGATATAGGAACACCATGCCTACACACAACTTCCTTTAGGTAGAGTTGCGTGAAGCTTCCCATGCTATGTGTCTTGCTTTAACTGATTAAGGAAATGAGCGATTTGGTTAAATCGAATCGACAATAAACCCATATCGTATCATACCACTCTGCGTTCAAAAAGGCTAGTCCACGCTAACAAAATCCATAGTGATCCTTTCCCATTTCCAAACAGGAATCTCAGGTTGTTGCAGCAACCCAAATGGTTTTTGATGCTCAGCTTTAACTTTCGCACAAGTCATACGCTTTCTAACATACGTGGCAATATTAGCTTTCATATTCGGCTACCAATACAACAGCTTCAAATCTTGATACATCTTGTCTGATCTCGGTGGATAGAATACTTGGACTTATGTGACTCGTGCATAATTAAATCCCTCAATCTATCAAATTACGATAACCAAACATGATTTCTAAAACAACGCGTTCCATCGAGGCGAAACTCAAATATTTGCTTAATCAATCTCCCCAAATTTTCAACCTTCACATTCTTCTTCTTCATTGCTTCCTTTTGAGCTTCAAGGATTTGCTTAGGTAGATCGTTGTGAACAGTCATCATCAAAGCTCGAACATGTAATGGCTTAATCCTTTCCTTGCGACTCAAGGCGTCAACCACAACATTCGCTTTTCCAGGATGATAACGAATCTCACAATCATAATCACTTAACAACTCAATCTATAGCGACGTTGTCTATGTTTAGCCCTTTCTGATTCAAATATATGGTAGGCTTTTGTTATCGTTGAAAACCACACACTTCTTTCTATATAAATAATGTCTCCACAACCTAAGAGCAAAAACAATGGCACCCAACTCCAAATCATGAGTAGTGTAATTCTCTTCGTGAGTTTTCAATTGTCGGGAAGCATACGCTATCATCTTTTCCCATTGCATCAACACGGCTCCATAACCCTTAAGTGATGCATCGCAATAAACCACGAAATCTTTCATTCCTTTGGGCAATGCTAAAATCGGTGGACTACTTGTAAATCACCGAACCCTAAGTTTATCAATTCATTATTTACATAAATTGGGACGCTTCTTTATGCAAATAATAAATTATAAATGAGTTTGCGCTCATCGTGGGTACTATAGAAATGACAAAAATTAAGGAAGCAATAGCTGATCACGCATGGATCAAGGCGATGCAGGAAGAGCTTCATCAATTTGACAGAATCAAAGTCTGGGAACTAGTCGACAAACCCTTTGGAAAGATGGTCATCAAACTAAAGTGGTTATGGAAGAACAAAAAGGATGAAGACAATACTGTAATTTACAATAAGGCACGACTTGTAGCTAAGAGATATGCTCAGGAAGAGGGTATTGATTTTGAAGAATCTTTTGCACCAGTCGCTCGCTTGAAAGCAGTTTGGATTTTTGTTGCCTACGCTACACACAAATCCTTTCCATTCTACCAGATGGAAGTTAAAACGGATTTTCTTAATCGTCCACTATAATAAGAGGTATATGTTGCTCAGCCAGATGGGTTCGTTGATCTTGACATCCTGAAAAGGTCTACCATCTTAGGAAATCACTTTATGGATTAAAGCAAGCTCCAAGAGCCTGGTATGATGAACTCATAAATTTCTTGATGTGCAAAGGTTTTACTAAAGGTACTATTGACCCTACTTTATTTACGATAAGATATAAGGAAGACATTATATTTGTGCAAATTTATGTTGATGACATAATTTTTGGGTCTACACACCCAAAATTTTTTAAAAGATTTGAAAAATTAATGCACAGTAGATTTGAGATGTCCTTAATTGGGGAAATGAAATTCTTTATAAACCAGGCCAAGTATGCTTTAGAAATACTTAAAAAATATGAAATGGAAAAATGTGATAACATTGGTACACCAATGACTACTTACCTAAACTGGATGCAGACTTGAGTGGATTACCTGTTGACCAAAAAAATATAGATGTATGATAGGGTCACTCACGTATCTTACTTCTAGTAGACCAGACTTAGTGCAAGCAGTGTGTTACTGTGCACATTATCAAGCAAGACCAACAGAAAAACACTCAAAGAGGTTAAAAGGATCTTTCGATACTTAAAGGGAACCATCAATATGGGACTCTGGTATCCGAAGGATCCTAGTTTTGAACTAACCATATTTTTAGATGTTGATCATGCCGGATGCCTTGATACTTGCAAAAGCACTTCTAGAGGAATACAATTCCTAGGTGAAAAGCTAGTCAATTGGATGTCAAAGAAATAGGACTGCACTGCAATGTCTACAGCAGAAGTAGAGTACGTGGCATTATCTGCAAGTTGTGCTCAAGTAATGTGGATGAGGACACAACTTAAGGATTATGGCTTCGACTACAACAAAATATCGTTGTACTGCGAATCTCAGTCAGCCATAGCAATCTCAAGCAACCCCGTGCAACATTCTCGTACCAAGCACATCCATACTCGATATCATTTTATCAAGGAACAGGTTGAAAATGGTATAATTGAATTATATTTTGTTAGAACTGAATACCAACTGGCTGATATGTTTACGAAAGCCCTTCCTGAAGAAAGGTTGAGTACTTTGTCAGAAGACTCGGTATAAGATGTTTGAATCCAACAGCACTGTAGCTTCTTGCAAATGAGACTTCTTGATATTTCATCAAACATCGACTTGTAAATAATTTTTAAAAAGCAAAATACAAAATTATAAAACCTATAAAACCAAATACAAAAACATAAAAATTTCAAAAAGAAAATACAAAATTAGTAAATTAAAAATTCCAAAAAGAATCTTCTTCGACGTGTCTCTTGGAATCGATAACATTTACGCACCTAGAAATGTTAATTAATATTTTCAGTGGTGTATAAATGAAGTTCGAGCAAGAGTTTTAACGTTTTCAAAACATGTCATTTTTAATTTTCTTTATGACTTGTAATCGCTCTCAGATTGCAACTCGGACCCCAATGACAAAGGAGAGTGTACGCATAAGTATGCTTATCCTTATCATTATAAGCGAAGTCTTTTAACATGTTGGTTTTTTAAAAAAGGATTTTGAACACAATTTTTCAATGGATAATTCAAATCTTCTAAATTTTGTAGTGTCATCACTCCTTCTCTCCACAAGTTTTCCAAAGACGTTCATTTTAACAAATGGTTTCATTTTTTATTAATGAGACAATTTTTGAGGGGGAGTTTTTCGAAAAACAAAGTTTTAATGATTTTGGATACATCATCTAAAGACAACTCTTTATGTATTCAAAACATTATCAAAAAGTCTTCTTAATAACACAAATCGGAACAAATAACCCAATCACCCCTCATAAAGAACGAAGGTGTTCAATAACGTACAAATTAATGACATAAATTACTTTTGGATGTTTGTTATAAGATGATCCAGTGTCTGAGCATAATTTTTCAAGAATTCTTCAATGACATTTCAAAATCTTTCAAAATTGTGTGCTCAACATTATCTCAACCTTAATTTTATATTCTTTTTTACAAATTGGTGTCAATTTTCTTTGGTGTCAAACATATGTAAAATTATGGAGGAGCAAGAATAAAAAGTTCCACATAATTCATGCTGAAACATTTTTCTCCCCACAGAATTTTCATGACAAATTTTAATCACTTGGTATTTCAAAGACTAAGTGAATTAGTATTTATAATAAGGGGAGAAATGTGATTAAAATGTGATCTAGAAAATAATAAGTGATCAAAAGACTCAACATGCTTTCACTTCTACCCACATGTGCAAAACACTTTTGTTGATCGATGCACACTTGAAAGGGGAGTTTTACAAAAGATGAAACTCTCAAAGTGTCAAACGATTTTGATAATTCTATCAAACACTTTGATTGATTTTCAAGGTTTTATGGTTACGATCTTATACCCAACAACCTACCAATTTCATGATGATTTTGAAGTCATAAGGTGGTTAGATTAGGTATTAGTCCTATGATCCAACCAGAACTGGAGGGATCTACCCAAGGACATTTCATAGTTAGAAATAGCAGTCCTTAGGTATGATTTGGAGAAGAATGAGAAACAGGAATAATGCGGACTAAGACTAAGTTATCACTGGAACAATCACAGCAAGGTGATAGTAATTACGTCTTGGTAAGCATTGAAGGGGTTAAAGAATGAAAAAGAAATGTAAGGATAAATGGTCTAAAGAAAGAAGCCCTCCATAGACATTTAGGTAGAAACTGGGCAATACATATGCTATCAGTCTTTACAAAGATGAATTCTGGTATTGAAGAAAGACATCATGGACCTAGTGATGCGCTGCATAAACCCTTCCTAGCCATTCAAGTTTCTCTTAAAAAAGACTTGTCTCATTTGTCATAAAGATACACATGTTATCTATTGACATCTCACTCTGATATTGTTGATATTGAATAGGTGTTAGTCAGCTCCAGCCTCCGATTACTAAAACAAAAACACATAAATCGAGTCTAGAGCCAAAGAGATCAATCAGTAAATTTCATTAGGACACATTTCCTGATAAACCCTTGTTGTTTAACATCTAGAACACATGTGATAACAAAGAGTCTTATGCACTATCCTTGTGATTTTGCCAGAACATCCGAGTGATACTTTTTAGTATTCACAGTGAAGATGGAAATCCTTCGAGTGTCAACATCAAACATCAATGCGGTAGGTGACTTGCGAGTTTCTATATGAATCAAACTTGTGATAACTGGATATCGAATTTAGATACACTAAATAAAAAAAATTGACAATATATTTAGTAAGGAGTAACTAAACTGATTTCTCTCTTTCGTGATGTCATTGCTTTGAGATGTTATTGATACGGAAAACAAGCTTGTGTGGCGAATCTAATGCATCTGCGTTAGAGGATCTAATCTTTAAGCAGGAAATCATGTCGAGAAGGTTCTTCTAAATTGAACGTATCTGATAACAAGTCGGTCCTCATGGAACCGAAGGTTAACGCTACCAAAAATCAACGAATGAGGAAGCCATATTCGTCCATATCTGTTGTTTATTACTAACCTAAAAATGCAGATTTAGATAGCGATGTAGCTACCACATTCCAGCGGAGTCAGATTCATTACCACATGTTCATGCTTGATCGACAAATATAAATACATGATGAAAGTTCAAGTACATGTTCCTTAAGTCTTTCACAAACTTTGATTTTCAAGATCTTCCTTAAAGATATCAAGATTATCAAGACAAAGATTGTTAAGAGAGATTGTTAGCAAGCTTTCAAGATGATGAGCATGTCGGTACCAAGACACAAGATCACAAGATAGAAAAGATGACAAAGATCTTAAGGAGAGAGGTTTAAATATCTCAGAACTAAAGACAAAGTCAAAAGACGTTGACAAAGACTCAAGATCAAAGATCACACAGCATGAAGGAACAAGCCTACAACAAAGACAAAGACTCAAGAGCTCAAAGATAATGAATCCAAAGAACTCGCTTCGGGGGAGATTGTTAGCCTCAAAATATTAAGTCGAACAAGGAATCTAGTTCTTTGTATATTAAATGTTGTAATAGGCTAGTTACGGGTATTAGGCTTGTTATTTAATCTAATATTGTATAACTTTGCTGGGCTTAAGGACATGTTAACCCAACCCGGTCCATTTAGACAAATTGACATGCCAAGAAAGCCTAAAGAGGCCTCCGGCAATCTTGTCAGTTAACATACCCCTCTCCATGAATGGAGAAGGTGTTAGTTCTTTCATTCATAACATCACACACTTGTTAAAGAATCCTCCATCTCTTTCTCTCTCTAGTTTCTCTCTTTAACTTCTTCCTCTTTTCTTTCTTTCATTATCTATATCATGTATATGCATGATGTGAAGATGATATCTAAGGTCTTAAAAGAGTGGAAGTTTGAAGCCGAAAGCATTGTTCATGGCAACCTCGACAGAGTATATGGTTTCCTCTTTTAACAATTCCATTCTGTTTAGGTGTTCAAGAAATTTTCGTTTGGTGAGAAATTCCTTCTTCTTTAAAGTAGGTTTAGAGTGTCTTGTTTAAAACTCTATTCCTCTATTAGAGACCGCGTTGAATCATCTTTAGAAAGTCGATAAGTACTTCTGGTGTCTCGTCCTTAGATATCATAAAATGAGTCCAGTTATATCTTGAATAGTCATCAATAATTACCAGAATGTATTTCTTTCCATTGATGCTTTCAACCCGCATCGAACCACATAAGTCCATATGAAGCAGATGTAACCGTCCTTTTGAACTTGGAACAGTTTTTGTCTTGAAGTTGCTTCTCTTTGCCTTACCCATTTCACAAGATGAACACAATTGATCCTTTACACACTTCAACTTTGGTAAGCCGTTCACAATGTCATTCTTAGAAAGCAAGTTAATGGTTTCGAAGTTAAGATGAGAAAGACGACGATGCCATAACCATGCTTGAGTTGGTGAAGCCTTTGCCATGAAGCATATTAGAGTTGGTAAAGATGATTTCCGAAGAGCTATTGTATAGAGATCAGATCCATGAGTATCCGTAAGTAGGTCGTTTCCTTAAAGATATCTAACAAAGCATGTAGATTTTCTGAATCCAACTTCCAAATCTGTATCACAGAATTAACCAACGGAGAATAAATTATGATTGAGGCCTTCGACGTAATAAACCCTTTATCATGACATTCCTTTAAACCAAATCTTCGTAACCAAGAATCAGTGCAAACTGATCATTCCCGAACTACACCGTACCCATATATTTTTCAACGAAATTTCCAACAATCTTCCCCAATTTAGTACAATTCCTTTTGCATGAAAATTAAGCATAAAACAAAACATGTTCATAAACGAAAATATCCCGAGGATTAAATTTCCATCTTAGTACATTACATGTTCAAATATTCAAGAATCAGAGTGTTCTAAGAATTGAACCCTTCAACCCATTTGAATACATGAAGATAAGATATCAAACACTTAAACGCTCTTGAAACTATACAAGCCATGTGTTCATATCCAATTCATAAATTTTGTAAGAGCCAAAGTCCATGCTTCCTAAAACGGTAAAACTTCAACATTTACATTGGTGGTTCCTCTTTATTCAAGCTTCTACTAAGCACGTTAAAGAAATTAAACATTGAGAAGTAAAGACTTCATCCTCCTTTTCAGCATGTTCCAAGCACATCCTTTGGGATGATATGTAAATACATGTGCTTCAGTCCACTAAATGTTCAGCTTTCCACATTGAACTCAGCTACCAAGTTTCCCCAGCAGGGAGTTAGGTATTTTAGCATTCATCGAATTAATTGGACTTTAAACCCATCCCTTCAACATACTTTAAAACTAAGTCTCTAGACAGTCCCTTCGTTAAATGATCAACTAAGTTTTGTTGAGACCTCACAAAATCTATAGATACCACCCTATTCATGATAAGTTCATGAATCATGCTATTTCTAACACCTAAATGTCTAGACTTTCCATTGTACATGTGTCTACAAGCCTTTGCCAATGTAGCAGCACTATCACAAATGATAGATATAGGTTCTATAGGTTTAGATCATAATGGAATCTCAAGGATTAAGTTTCTCAACCTTTCAACTTCTTTACCAGCAGTTGCGAAAGCCACAAATTCATATTCAATTGTTGAACTAGTGATGCAAGTTTGCTTTGTGGACGCCAAAGAAATTGGACCTCCACTAAGTAGGAATACCCAGGCACTGGTAGATGAATTGTTTAGTATTGCTGATCCAGCTTGCATCAGTGTATCCTTTTAAGACCAAAGGAAAACCAGTATATATGTCAAACTATAGTCCATGGTTTTGTTTAAGTACTTCAGTACCCGCTAAATTGCTTGCAAGTGCTGAGTACCAGGATTACTAGTATACCTGCTTAGTTTACCCACTACAAAAGTAATATCAGGCCTTGTACAAGTCATGACATACATCAGGCAGCCAATCACCCGAGAATACTCAAGTTGAGATATAGCCTGACCATTATTAGGCATCAGCTTCTCACTTGTATCCATAGGAGTACTTACTGGAGTGCAATCAAAGTAATTGAATTTCTTCAGTACCTTCTTAATATAATGAGACTGAGAATTTGCTATTCCATTACTTTCATGTTTAATCCTTATACCAAAGATAACATCAACCTCCCCCATGTCGATCATAGAGAACCTTGATGATAAGAATTCCTTTGTCATGTCAACCTGAACTTGATCAGTGCCAAAGATCAGCATGTCATTAACATATAGGCAAATAATGACTCCTTTACCAAATTCATCAAATTTACTATACACACATTTATTAGCTTGGTTATGTAAATAACCACTAGACAAAACCACATCATTAAACTTTTGATGTTATTGCTTAGGTGCCTGCAATTTACACACCTTGTTTTCATTGCCAAGCATGATAAAGCCATGAGGTTGGTTCATATAGACCTCTTCATCCAATTCACCATTCAAGAATGCTATTTTCACATCCACCTGATGAATAATCAAATTGTGAATTGATGCCATAGCAGCCATCAGTCTAATGGTACTAATACGTACCACTAGAGCATAAGTATCAAAGTAGTATATCCTTGACTTTTGTCTAAAGTCCTTAATGAATAGTCTAGCCTTGAACTTTTCAATAGTTCCATCTACCTTTAGTTTTCTTTTGAGGATCCATTTCCAACCAAGAGGTTTGCAACCTGGAGGTAGATCAGCTAACATCCAAGTGTTGTTGTCCAAGATGGAATCCATCTCATCGTTAATTTCTTCTTTCAAGAAAGCAACATCTTGAGACTTCATTGCTTCATCAAATGTATTAGGATCATCCTCAACATTAAAGCAATAGGTGTATTGGTCAAAGACCTTATCCCTTGTTCATTTAAATAAGTATAATTGAAATCCATGTCCAAAGTTCTTTGGAGTCCTATTCCTTTTGTTTTTTCTAAGATCAGGTTCAGGTTGTTGAGCCATAACCTATTCAGTGACCTCTTTAGGGACCACTGAACCACCAATGTCTTCAGTTCCATTTTTCATTGACGTTTGACTTGGTCTAAGGAATGATGGGAATCTATTATCATCAAGGATAACATCCCTTGATTCAATTATAGAGTTAATTAAAACTGATTCATTATGTTTAATAACATAGAATCTAAAAGCATTAGAATGCTTAGCATATCCAACAAAGATGCATTCAATGCCTCTTTTACCTAATATTTTTAGCTTTGGATCAGGGAGTCTTATAACTTCCCTACAACCCCAAACCTTGAGGTAGTTTAGGTTTGGTTTTCTATTAGTCCATAGGTCATAAGGGGTTATCCTGTTTCTTTTGTTAGGAACCCTATTTAACAAATAGCAAGCTGTTAACATAGCTTCACCCTAGAACCCTTGACTTAGTCCTGAGTAAGACAACATGGAATTAGCCATTTCTTTTAGTACCCTATTTTTCCTTTTAGATATATCATTTTTTGTAAAGTATAGGGAGCAGTCATTTATGGATAATACCAACAGACTAGAAATACAAAGTATCCATGTACTTACCTCCCTTATCAGTCCTAAATATTTTCATTAGGGACCCGTGTTGTAGTTTAACTTTAGTTTTGAATACTTTGAATTAATCTAATGCTTCATCCTTAGTATGTAATAAATAAACATAGCAAAAACTAGAAGCATCATCAATAAATGTCACAAATTATTTATTATTCCTTAATGAGGGAGTAGCATGAAAATCACATAGGTCACTATGGATTAGCTCCAAAACATCAATTTTATGTTTTACATTTTGAAATGGTTTCTTAGTCATTTTGGTCAGCGTGCAAGTCTTACACTTTTAAGTGTCCATGTCAAAAGCTGGGATTCCTATCCTTAGACATATCTTACATCCTCTTAAAGTGGACATGACCAAGTATAGCATGCCATAAGATTGAATCATCCAGTTTAGAGGTTGACATAAAAGCTAAACCAATTTTATCATTAACAATATTAAGCCTGAACATTTGATTACACAAATAACCAAAACCAATAAACACACCATGCTTGGATATAACAAATTTATTAGATTCAGTCACTTATTTATAACCACAATTATTCAAAATACTACTTGAAATCAAATTGTTCCTAATATTAGGAATATGCATAACATTAAATAAGGAAACAATCTTTCTAAAACTAAATCTAAGATCTACACAACCACGTCTATGTACCAGGGTTGTTGACTCATTTCCCATATGAAGAATAGATCTATCATTCAATGACTCATAGGTCTTGAACCAGCATCTATCTTTACACACATGACCAATTGCTCCTTAGTCAACCCACCACACAATATCATCATCATGCATAATATATAATTTAGATACATATGTAACATAATAAACCTGATGAGATTTATCAAACATATACTAACCTTTCAGTGAGTTGGAAGAATCATTCACTGAACCATTTATGCCTGAACCATTGGCCTTGTTACTAACTCTTCTACCTTTACAATCCTTTTTCAAGTGTCCATGTTTCTTACACCTCTAATAAGTCACTTTAGACTTCTTGTTAGGATCAACTTTGTTATCCAAATGCTTACGTTTACCTTTGTTGTCATTGTACTTGAAGGAGTTATTATGCTTCACCATATTGACAACTAAAGGACCAACAACATTGTTACCCTTTGGCTTGTCACTATCCTGCATCCTGAGGGACTCCTCAATGCGCAAATGACTGCCCAAGTCAACAAGAGTTAATTCCTTTGTATTATGTTTGAAGGTATGCTTGAAATCTTTCCAAGAAGGAGGAAGTTTATCAATGATACAAGATACCTAAATGGCCTCATCCATGTTCATTTTATGTTGTTTAAACCTTCTAAATATACCAAGAAGTTCTGATCTTGAATCAGTCATTTTGTAATTTGTGAAATTAATAACAAGGAACTTCTTACTTGATGCATCCTCAGCCATATACATGGCCTCTAAGGAATCTGATAGTTCTTTAAAAGATTTAACATTTTGGTAAATATCAAATAAAGGATCAGACATACCATTGAGGGTTGTTTTTAATGGAAAATGGTATGTGTAATTAAGCACATACCATTCCTCCTCCTGATTTGATCCACGGTAACATTCTCAACATCTTCAAGAATAGTAGTAGTGAGCACATACACCACACTTATGATGGAAAGCAAGAAATGCATTTTCTTCTACCATCTTCTAAAGTCTACCTTTTCAAACTTGTCAAGCTTGGAAAAGTTTAAAGCTATATGTTTCATACCAGTAGCATCCATTGATTATCATAAAATAATCTTCTTTGATTGTTGTTGGTTGTTGGACCAGAACAGGGTGAAGATAATCAATGCCTAGCTAATTACCAATGAAGGTTACCAGATATCACTTGAAGTCGTGTAATCACTGTCCAAAGAAGATTATTCGACCTTATGTCTGGGTTACACGAATACCTCCTTGGAATAAAACCAGGTTCTTGTTTTTGTTTTAGGCACAAATCAAGAACCATTTGCTTCTAAGTGTTTATATTTTTTATGTGTATATCTTTATGCAGTTTGTAATCTCCTATTTATAAAAGATTTACTCAAACCCTAGTCAATGGAATTATGAGAGATTAATGGGCCTATTAATCTCTTTCATAATTAGCATCCATAATTATATGAATTAGTGGTTACATAACAAATTTAAACATGATCATTAAATGAAGTCAAACCTGCCTTTTAATAGGTCAAGGTGGTTACAAACATTTAATGTTGAAACCGCCCATTTAATCTAACCACTAAAAGAGTCAGAGAAAATCAGTGACTTGATGGGTGTATACTCCGTACCTCCAAACCCATTTTCTATGTATGACATGATTACCATAATTGCACTAAATTTCTAACAATTATCACCTTCTGCTAGTAACTTCATTGAGCATAGTTACCCAGTGCAAGCATTGGTGGATGTTCCTTTGAACCAACTACCATAATGTCATTGTGCATTTTTATGTTGTTTGATGAAATAGACATAATGATTGATTAGAAGTGATGTTTTTGTGAAATGAAAGTAGTGATGGATCTTAAGTAGATAGTTGGATGTTGTTGTTATTGTAGTGTATTGTTGCTTGAAATCATGATAAAGTTACAAACTTTAGAAGTTATTTGTCGTTTGAGGTGAGAAAGTTGTAAGCTTTATTGTTTGTTTGAGTGATTTGATTGAAAAAGACTAATGGTGAAATACTTTTGTCATGAAAGATCGAATCTTGAAATGTATAAACACTCGTTAAGTCATGTACAAACCAAGGACTAACGATGTAGTAGCTTTCACGTTAAGGGTTAACAATAAAAACTAGGTAATGATGGTTATATGAAAGAACAAGGATTAACAATGAACAAAGTTTCAAGTAGTGGGTAGAAAGTGAATATATAGGTTAGGGCTTGTAAGTTTATCATGCAAGTGGAAACCCTAAACTCTATGTACCCAACTCGGTAATAACCGAGTCACGGCTCAACATAATTACTCGTTCACTTGATTTACGAGTTCTGGTTCGCTAGTTTTCTAAACCCTCGTTCGCTGCTTGTCAAACCTAAACCAAACTCACTCAATAGAAAGTCTTGCTCGTTCGTTGGATACAAAAACAAGCTTCGCTTGTCGGTTCCTTCTCTAGATTCAAACGAATCTCAGGTTCGCTTGATTCAAAATTAATCAAGAATCGCTTGATTTTTTGTTGTTCGCCAGACTTGACCGAATTTAAGATTCATTGGACACGACCGGATTTAAGATTCGTTAGAGTAAAACCCAAACAAGGTTCATTTTATTCAAGAGTTTTCCAGCTTTGCTAGATGTAAAATCAACCAAGGTTCGCTTGGTTTAAAGCTAAACAATGATAGGTACTCTTGTGTTTCATTTGAATCACACAATTTAAACAAGGATCACTTGTTTTTGTTTTGTACCGGATTAGCTCAAATTCAAACTTTTATGGTTCGTACAAGACATAAAACAACTTACACGATTTAAACACAACTTGTGATGCTTAAAACTACTATAACACACATGACATGAGTTTTTGGAAGAAATAAGCCACGAAATAAACTAACTATAAGCTAAAACGCACACCAAACGCATCATAATCTACCCTAGGCGATTGATATCACCTGTAGGCCTTTATACTTGCACTATTTCCATAAACAATAACACACTTTGGTAGAAAACTAGAGAGGGAAAGATGAAGTTTAGAGAAAGAAAAGAGAATCGAGGGAGGTTTATTTAAATATATGAGAAAATGGAACAAACAACCAACCTCCTCTCATAAATGAGAGGGGTATTTATACACCTTCCATGCTAGGGCAACGCCTAGGTAGTGTGTTGTTGGGTCGGGCTCCTTTTTGTTAGGGCTTTTGGCGTGAAATGCATACAAGGTCAGATTAAACCTTCGAGCCCGTGATCCCGACTAGCCTATTAGATTAAATACAAAACTTCTAAAACGTAAAGACCCGTCATATTTAATATTGACTTTTACTTCTTTTGTTTGACTTAGTATTTTGAGGCTAACAAGC
>BQNB010076832.1:0-31037 GCA_026074375.1 Tanacetum coccineum
ATGTACGTGTTAACCATATGCTATTACTAGATCCAATCCGCTGCGTACTCGTAATTATTTGATTACCTAGATGTTAAATCCCAACAATTATGAGTGACATGGACGGATAAAAATGTTAGTTAATAAAGATCCAACGTTTAACCCCGTTCAATAGTATAACAAACCAGGGATTCTCTTCTATTCATCTGTCCATCATTTAAGCCCATTTAACCTGTCTAGCAAACTAAGGATTCTCTTCTATTTATCTGTATATAAATGCTTGTATATGCTCTTATTAGTAATACAAAGTTTACTATTCTCTTTTTTTCTACATGGCATCAAAGCTCCAGAGTTGTTAGTATTGCGGCTTACAAAAAACATTGGATTGTACTTTCTTTTTGGTGAAATGATGAGATATTACTTCAAAATAAATAAAATAAATATGTACAAGTCTACATTTGTATGTACTAACGTGATGGGCATCTCCCAAACACCCATAAAGAGCATAACACGATAAAAAGAAGAACACATTCAACCGCAATGCTAAACAACATGCTATATTACTAGCTAACGACTAAAATCACCTCAATATTTCACCTTTGATTCACCAATTTCACCAAAGCATCTATGGATATTCTAACATTTTGACCACATTTCTGTTGGAAATTTAGTGCAATTGTGAGAATCGGGTCATACATGGAAATGGGTTTGGAGGTACGGAGTATACACCCATCAAGTCTTGATTTTTCCTTACTCTTTTAGTGACTAGATTAAATGGGTGGTTACAAACATTTAAATGGCAGATTTGACCACATTAAATGTCTGTAACAACTTTTGCCTATTTAAGTGGCAGGTTTGACTGTATTAAATGATCATATTTAATTTGGTCATATAACTGCTAATTCTTAAATTATGGAAGAGATTAATTGACCATTAATCTCTCATTAATTCCATTGATTAGGTTCTGAGTATTTACTCTATAAATAGGGATCACAATTGCATGGAAAAACAAACAGAAAACCTAAACACTTAGAAACGAAAGGGTTCTTGATTTGTGCCTAAAACAAGAACTGCACTTGGTTTTATCCCAAGGAGGTATTCGTGATACCCAGACATAGGGTCAAATAATCTTTTTTGAAAAGTGATTACACGAACCATCATTGGTAATTAGTTAGGCTATTGATTATCTCTTCACCCTGATCTTGGCTCTTACAACCAACAATCAAAGAATATTATTTTGTGATAATCAATGGTTCTTGTTGCTATGAGTGTGGTGTATGTGCTCACTAATCCTATAACTAAAGATGGTGAGATTGCTACCATGGATCAAATCAAGAGGAGGAATAAATGAAATAATGATGACTATGTCTGCAGAGGTTTAATCCTCAAAGGTATGTTTGATTCTTTGTTTGATATATACCAAAGTGTTGAATCTTGCAAAGAACTATAGGATTCCTTGGAGACCAAATATATGGCGAAGGATGCATCAAGTAAGAAGTTTCTTGTTAGTAATTTAACAAATTACAAAATGACTGATTCAAGACCAGTTACGGAACAATACAATGAATTTCTTGGCATACTTGGAAGGTTTACACAACATAAGATGATCATGGATGAGGCCATTCAGGTCTCTTGTATCATTGACAAACTCCCTCCTTCTTGGAAAGATTTTAAGCACACCTTGAAACATCTCAAGGAGGAGTTAACTCTTGTTAAGTTAGGCGGTCATCTGCGCATTGAAGAGTCCCTCAGGGTGCAAGATAGTGACAAGCCAAAAGGCAACAATGTTGTTGGTCCTTTAGTTGTCAATATGGTAGAGCATAACAACTCCTCCAGGTACAATGACAACAAGGGTAAACGTAAACATCATGATAACACAAGGGTTGATCCTAACAAGAAGGCAAAACCTACTTGTTGGAAATGTGGCAAAACTGGTCACATTAAAAGGGATTGCAAAGGTGTTAGTGTTGGCAACAAAGCCAATGGTTCAGGCACAAAAGGTTTGGTGGATGGTTCATCCAACTCACTGAAAGGTCAGAATATGTTTAATAAATCTCTTTAGGTTTATTATGTTACATATGTATATGAGGATTACTTTGTGTAGGATGATGATGTTACGTGATGGGTTAACTCAGGAGCAACAGTTCATGTATGCAGAGATAGATGTTGGTTCAAGACCTATGAGTCACTGAATGATGGATCTAATCTTCACATGTGAAATGAGTCAACAGCCCTGGTGCATGGATGTGGTTGTGTAGATCTTAGGTTTAGTTATGGAAAGATTGTTTCGTTGTTTAATGTTTTTTTTTTTTTGTTGCATGTTCCGAATATAAGAAGATTTGGTTGTCAAAGTAGTATTTTAATTAATTCTGGTTATAAACAAGTGACTGAATCTAATAAATTTGTTCTATCCAAACATAGTGTGTTTATTAGTTTTGGTTATTTGAGTAATCAAATATTCATGCTTAATATTGTTAATGATAATATTGCTTCAGCCTTCATGTCAACCTCTAAACTGAATGATTTAATCATATGGCATGCTAGACTGGGCCATGTCCACTTTAAGAGGATACAAGATATGTCTAAAGATAGGTTAATCCCTTCTTTTAACATGGATACTGAAAAGTGTAAGACTTGCATGCTGACCAAAATAACTAAGAAACCATTTCAAAATGTAAAACGTGAAACTAAAGTTTTGAAGCTGATCGACAGTGATTTATGTAATTTGCATGCTACTCCCTCATTAGGGAATAAGAAATACTTTGTGACATTTATTGATGATGCTTCAAGGTTTTGTTATGTTTATTTATTACATACTAAGGATGAAGCATTAGATAAATTCAAAGTATTCAAAATTGAAGTTTAATTACAACAAGGGTCTCTGATCAAAAGATTCAGGACTAATAAGGGAGGTGAGTACATGGATACTCTAAAATTTTCAGTTTGTTGGTATTATCCATGAAACGACTTCCCCTTATACTCCACAACAAAATAGTATATTTGAAAGGAAAAATAGAGTACTGAAAGAAATGGTTAATTCTATGTTGTCCTACTCAGGACTGAGTTAAGGGTTTTGGGGAGAAGCTATGTTAACAACTTGCTATTTATTAAATAGGGTTCCTAATAAAAGGAACGGGATTACCCCTTATGAACTCTAGACTAAAAGGAAACCAAACCTGAACTACCTCAGGGTTTGAGGTTGTAGGGAAGTTGTAAGACTCCCTGATCTAAAGCTAAAAACTTTGGGTGAAAGAAGGCATGAAATGCATCTTTGTTGGATATGTTGGGGCATCCTCCAAGGCTTTTATGTTCTTATGTTTATTGAACCTAATGAGTTTGTTTCAATTAACTCTATAATTGAATCAATGGATGCAATCTTTGATGAGAAAAATCTCTTCAATCCCTAGACAAGTCTTATATCTCCTAAAGGACATGAAAGACATTGGTGGTTTAGTGGTCCCCAGAAAATGGTCGCTAAAGAGGTTGTTTAGGCAACCTGAACCTAGCTTTAGAAAAAGCAAAAGGAATAAGAACTCCAAAGGACTTGGACCTGAATATCAATATACTTAATTAAATGAACAAGGGATAAGGTATCTAACCAACACTCCTATTGCTTTAATGTTGAGGATGATCCCAAGACATTTGATGAAGCAATGAAGTCCCAGGATGTTGCTTTCTAGAAAGAAGCAATCAATGATGAGATGGATTCAATAATGGGCAACAACACTTGGGTATTGGCTGATCTACTCCAGGTTGAAAACCTCTTGGTTACAAATGGATCTTTAAAAGAAAACTGAAGGTAGATGGAACTATTGAAAAGTTCAAGGCAAGACTGGTCATTCAGGGCTTTAGATAAAAGTCAGAGATAGAACTACTTTGATACTTATGCTCCAGTTGCATGTATCATTACCATAAGACTGCTCATTGATATGACATTAATTCACAATCTGATTTTTCATTAGATGGATGTGAAGACATCTTTCTTGAATAGTGAATTGGATGAGGTGGTCTATATGAACCAACCTTAGGGCTTCATCATGCCTGACAATGAAAACAAGGTGTGTAAACTGATTAAGTCTCTTTATGGACTAAAGCAGGTACATAAGCAATGTCATCAAAAATTTGATAAAGTGGTTTTGTCTAATGGTTATTTACTTAACCAAGCTGACAAATGTGTATATAGCAAATTTGATGAATCTGGTAAAGGAGTCATCATTTGCCTATATGTTGATGACATGCTGATCTTTGGCACAAACCATGTTTAGGTTGACATGACAAAGGAATTTTTGTCATCAAGGTTCTCAATGAAGGACATGAGGGAGGCTGATGTTATCCTTGGTATAAGGATTAAACATAAAATTAATGGAATAACAATTTCTCAGTCTTATTATATTGAGAAGGTACTGAAGAAATTCAATTACTTTGATTGCACTCCAGTGAGTTCTCCTATGGATACAAGTGAATAATGGTCAGGCTGTATCTTAACTTAAGTATTTTAGGGTGATTGTATAACAACCCACAATTTTTCCCTATGTAATTATCCATCTATTAAATTAGATGCAATTTTCCTCAGTGTAATTTCCATCTATTAAATTAGATGCAACCATTTTCATGGAAAGAATTTTGCTTTATTCCATCCATAATGTAACATAACTTACATTACAAAAGTAAGAGTGCTCATGCAACCTACCAATGCCAATTTCATCAACGTTTATATCGAGTAAACGTTATAATATGTCAATCAATATGTTTTAAACTCCATTTTTACCATACGTTATCTGTTAAACGTACAATTCAAAACGTTATTATAAAACGGACTTTATATGTTAACGTTTATAACAAAACCCTAACTATATGTAATATTTACACAAAATACAAATGTACAAGCTTTCAAAGCAGGTGTACAAGTGTACAATGCATAATATTTGAATATATTTCCCTCCAAAACCCTAGTATAACACTTTAAAGCACAAAGTACAAACCGATTAAGCATGGGATTCAAATTTAGCATTTTCTCTTAATTTTTCTAAGGCATTTTGTACAACCTTTCAAGTCCAAGGTACAACTCACTAATGCACGACATTTAAACCATTTCCCTCCTAAAACCCTAATTTGAAACCCTAAATCTAAAACCCTAAATCTAAAACCCTAATCAAGAAAGCCTTACTCCCAAAAAACCCTAAACTAGTCGAAACTAGTTACTAACCTAGCAAGCATCCACCACCATGATGCACCACATAGCCTACCACCTTGTCACCACCTAGCTAGCACCCTACCACCTCCATCACCACCTTGGGCTCCAAGGCAATCAGACCACCTCCATCACCTCCTTGGTGATTCGAACCATCACCACAACCCTACACCTATCCAAGCTACATGCTAGCCTCTAATAGTCATCCTAGCTACCCTTGGCCACCACTCCACTCTATACAACTTGGGCACCACTACTTTGAGCCCTATATATAGCTGAACACACACACCCTTTCACAACACACAAAATTATCAAAAGTTTTCACTTGTTCTTGATCTAGTTTGAGCCAAGGAAGGAAAGGAAAGGGGTTAAGCCAAGAAAGAAGCCAAGGATTAAGAAAGATAGGTTCTTGATTCATCTCTAAGTTTTCAGGTTGTATTTCACCATTTTCGACCCATTTTAAAGTTCTAGTAAGTCTTCATCTTGTTGATTAAACTCTTGATATGTTTAAGATCTTATATAAGCTGTGATTTAATCATTTGATCAAACAAAATCATGTTGGAAACTCTTTAAACCAAACCGTACCCTAATTCAACCCATTTGGAACCCTAATCTATTTGAAACCTTAAATAAGCTAGCTTGAGCTTATTCCTATCCTAATAAGATCCTATGTACTTTCTTAATCACTTAGAATAAGCCCTTGAAGCCCTAAACTACTCATTTGGTTTTCCTAAACCAAACGCACCCTTTAAAACCCTAATATGCTATTTTGAAACCCTAATAAACTAAAAGCCATAAGTTGTTGTAATAAGCTATTTCTATAAGCTCACTTATCACTTTTATAATCATTAAAACTAATCCTAAAAGCCCTAACCCATCGGGTTATTGTTTCTAAACCAAACGTACCCATTTTGTATTATTGAGCTCATAAGCTCTTTTCATAAGCTACAAGCTTATAATAATAAGCTATAAGCTGCAAATGAATTTCAAGATAAAAAAACACCAAGATTATGGATTTTGGACTAGAAATGCAATTCAAACCATGCAAAGGGGTATATATTGTAAATTATGAAACTTAAATAGTTTTCAGGCCAAAAATGTAAATACTCCAAATTTAAACCATAAGGGTCTGTTTTGCCAATTTCCAAAGTTAAAGGTTTAATATTTTAGAAATATAATTAAATGGTTAAATTTGTAAATTAATATATACTAAGGGTATATATTGTCATTTTCGTATTCTTAAAGGTATAAAATATAATATTTTTATATTAATTATAAAAATATATTTAAACATTTAAAGACTCGATTTTATTAAAGCCCGACACATTTGTCGTTATCATTTATCGATCGAAACATTATAAAACAATTATGTTATATATTTAACATAATTTATCATCCACTAACTTTTGAAGAAACTTAAAATGATAAAATCTTATCATTTAAACTATAACGTATCACGTTACTAGGGAGTTTCATGTGAGGGGTTTCCATTTGGGTAGACGTTTTGACGAGTTGCTGGATTTACGATTTAAAGTGTCCTAGCTCCTCAAACGTTTACTACATGACCTCTGGATTATGATAGCCCGAACAGTGATACAATATTTTCACAAATTAATATTTACGTTAAACGTTATGAAATAAAGTTTTGGAATATAATCAATCAAACTAAGACTTGACATATTACCCCAGGTTGCGTGACGAGGCCATTTACTTCCATTTGATTTACTTTTGCCATCAATCAGATTTCCCTGTTAAGGTGAGTTCATAGTCCCACCTTTACATGTTTCTAAACTCCGTGGGGAGGTACATGCTATAAACATGAATACAAGTATTTTTCAACTGTATGCTATCCTGATATATTATTGCCTAAGTACCTCCATTTGCCAAAAGGCCCCACTATCATGAACCGTTAATTACTTTGCGAAGTAAGCGCGAATGCCGTGAATAGATCTATTGGGATTGAACTCCCTCGTCCAGGTTCTGGTACATACATGGCCAGCAGACGCATTTCATTTAAGGAACTCTGGGTGTTTGGCAAAGCACCCGCTGGGGCAACAACTTATGAATAACATTTACTTAAGGCTTCGGTGTCATGAGGTTAGTGCAATAATATAATATTGTTTACCATGATAATTTTCGCTTGCAATTATTACTATTAAAATATTTGACTTGTATTCAACTATCTACATTTCAACCTATGAATTTCATCTAACCATTGCGTGACCTTTTTAGCATGTTTATCTCAGGTAATTGATAACCTATGGGCACGGCAGTCGCAAGTGGCCATTGACTTGAGGATGTCCAAAATTGTTATCATTAAACCTTTATGTTTTCAAATGTATTTTAGGACCTCCTTTTGTAAAACTCTAATATGATATTGAATGATAACTAAATTTTCCAAAACGTCTCTTTTGAGTCGTTTTCTATGATTTATGATGTTGATTACTGACTGTTAATACCCCAATATTTAGTTTTCGCTGAACTATGTCAAATATCGAGGTGTTACAAGGATACATATCTTCAATGTCATTCTTGTGTAAGTACTTGTAGTCTGATTCTGAAAACTCTAAGAATTCACCATTAGCTCTTTTTACAACAATCTCTGACATAAACTTTAACCATTGCCTTCATCTTTATTTGTACTCTGACTACATCTATAATCTTTGATTCTGAGTAGTGTTTTTCAACATTTTCTCTTTTCTTTAACTACCCTCTAATATAGTATTGCTTAGCCTATAAATTCATCCAGTTATCAACAATATACCGAGCGACACATTAAACCTTTGAATCAGTTTTCTTACCCATATAGAGGTCATAATCTTCGAAGATCATTCTTTAGAAAACGGGAGTCAGCTGGTATTTGTAGCAATGAAAGAACATAACTTCTTTGTTTATGAGTTTCCATTATTAAGATAAAGACGTTATTTTTCAACAGAATAATTGGTGTGGCATTGGGATATCTTTTACCATTCTATCATAAACTTAGAACTGTTTTGACTTTTTTGTTTAGTGAGTCATAATTCTTCCTTTCTGCCTTCCTAAAAACTATAGCGATTTTTTATGTAATGCTGCAATTTCTGATCAAGCAAATGTTATTGATGTTTTTGTTGTATTCTCATGACAAACTACTTCTCAACATATTATTCATGGTGAGCACTTTTATGCGTTCAAGATGTCGTTCTCCAATCTAGTTTGCTATTCCTTTTTCTGATTATTTTGCTGCAGTTCTCTGCTGGAACATCTTTTCACAGAAGGTTTACATCATAATTAATTCTTCCATTGGCATACATGTCTTTTGCAATGATCACAAAATCCAATTATAGCTCTTTTTGAGTTCTAACCAAACCAGATGGAGTTGAATTCAATAACTTACCTAAGCATGATGATGATTCACCTGATCGCTTTTTGTTTCCCTAACACTGCGACTCAGAACTTAGTTTTTCAGTCTTTTTAGTACTGCTCTCCCACACATCAGGATGAGACTCCATCATCATGATGGCTCAGTTAATGATTCAACGGGAACAATCGTGCATCGACGAACGAACTAGTAACATCACAAGGCCTTCTACAAGAGGTGCAGGTATTCTCAAACTTAATCCTTTTGTGGACATCCATATGGATAAGTACGACAGCATTACGTGCTTGTTCGTCTATCTCACTCTCTAATCTGTTAAGTATAAATGATGTTGATGATCAATGGATTAAAGATAAATAAGCATCTTCAGTAGGCATGCACGGGTAAAAGAATATGATTGGACATTATAGTTTCGTAATGAATGACGATTAAATCTGTGCGCAAGGAACCACGTGACTAGCTTCATCATTTAGTAACGTGCAACAGTACAGTTTAAGTTCAGCCAAGCCATTAAATTCTCCCGTTCCTTTCTTACAGCCTTCAACAACCTTGACATCAATTTCACCCGTTTGACCACATTTTCCTCTTTTCTAGTTTGATTGCTTAGCTTACACACCTTGGGTATATTATTCTTCATGAAGTCATTGGTATTGTTGTCAAACAATTTTGGACTTTACTTTATTCGACAAAGTCTTATGAACAACCTATAAAATAGCATGAAAATCTTTCCTTGGCATGACACGTATTGCTGTCAACGTGTCGATCTTATATATGTATTGCCTGATCCGTACTTATGAAGATTTGCTCTTCGTACCGGATTTGACTATGAGCTCAGTTTGCGGTTATTCGCTGATGCAATATGTCATATGGATTCCAGAATCCGTTAATTTCTATGAAGTTCTTCTTCATCCACACTATAACAGAATCAGTATGAGTCTAGGGGATGCTATGGGTTGTGTTGGGGGTCTGTATTTTGTCAGACAATATCCCAAAATGTGTCGCAACGGAATAGGTAAGACTGGGGGACAGGACGTCATACACTATCTCTCAAACCACCACGGCACAAGGGACACGATCCATTATCAGTGGACGTTTTGATAAATTATTTACTCGTTGCTTAAAATTTTAGTAAATAAGTCTTACAATACTCAATAATTTGAATTGTCAATGCGGAAGCTGAAAAAATGTTTTCAAATTAACAAAGGTAAATTAAATGATAGTCTGGCAGATCTTGAAAACTGGACCAAATGCATGAGACTTCACATTGCACATCAACCAGAGAATCCGTTAGCTAAGCACTCTGAGAAAAAAATTGCTTATAATAACGTCTCAACATAAAGTTGTGTGGATTCATAGGTTTAATTTAAGTATGTGTATGGATCCGCAAGTTTTTGAAGTTATGACTATTGTAAACCATACCAACAATACAAAAAGTATTTTATGTTTGCCATATAAGCTCATGACACCGAACGCTAAACATATGGACTCCATAGTAGTAGCCATATATATGCCAATGCATTACCCGCTTCTGCCCCCAACTAGGAATCTAATTCCCTAGATCAACCGTACGAATTACTAACATGTTTATTACGTCCCGTTGTTCGGCACTCCGATACAAGAAGAATTCAAACCAAAACTCAGAAGGATATTAAATACTCAAATTAGATTATTTATATACACTCGACAGCTTTACAAACTATGTTAAAATTAATCTTTAACGGTTTATTATCAATTGCGGTAGTTGTGATGTTAATCTCAAATCAATATGGGCTCATCTGAACACCGCTTACACACCCCACTAATTTAAGTAAAGACTTTTTGGAGATCACAAACCTTGTTAAAACACATAGTCATCCTGTTTTCACCACCAATCATTTCAAATTGAGTTAAGTTCATAAAAAATCGAGTTAAAAAGTGTGGGCTTTGATACACTTTTCCTTTAGACAAGACAGTCTGTGAAATGAATAATCAACGAACGAAAGAACGTAACCAAGTGTTCAATAACCCGAGTACCTTATTTTCTATTGTCGCGCCTTTTAGCCTGACAAGAATAAGAAGAGAGATAAAACGAAATCATTGCACATACATCGTTTTATAGAAGAAATTCATAATACATACTCATCACTTCCCCCCGGTGGTTTGTGTCCCCCTCCCCCCCCCCGCCGTAGTTTAAATAGTCACTAACACTAATAAATCTAGTGGATACTTAGTATAAAGATAGAAATTTCTTTTTAGTATAATCAAGATTTCGTCAGATATCTTAAACTGAAAGATAACTTTTGTCTTTTTTTAGGAAAAAGTTACCACCTCTTTTCTGAAGTAGCTACTTTTGAAACCATTCCGAATGTTGATCTTTAACTGTGTTCTAATTTTTCATTCATAGTTTTGCTTACACCCTTACTTTTATTACGTCTCATTAAATACATGTACCTTAGTGTCATTATACGCCTAGTTTTTTTTTTTCCCAATTTCTTTTATTTGCTCCAATTTTCTACTTTCTGCCGCCCCTCTTAACAAATATATAACTTTTGTCATTTTCAAAAAGCGTAATCCGCTATACGTTTAAAGCTAATAGTCCGTATTATTATCATTATATGCTTGTTCTTAACGGTCTATAATAATTAATAAGTGATACACTATTATTCGCCTTAAGGTTTTCTCTTTAGCTCAAACTGGACCTCTCTCAGAAAGCTTGAAAATCAAAAATATTTTCAATCAGCTATATTTGTACTAATAAGTTTTAGAAAATTTTACCGACTCTTGAACTCCGAAGCGTATCTCTTTGCTTTTATTAACTTTCATGACTCGAGATAAGTCCCTTATTTTGAGGAAAAATTCATTTATCCGTGCAAGTTTTCATTTTATACACTTTAGCCTATTCAGACCCTAATGGGGTCTAAAACCTATATTGAAACTAGACACCATAATGTCCACAAATAAAACTCTTGTAAAATACTATCTCTAAATTGCTGTTTATAGTTTCGCCAAAACTTAAATCGGCTTATTAACTTCTCTATCGTTATAAGTCATCTGTTTTTCCCCGTTCCTGTAATATCTAATTTGCGTGTCATACAGAAATACTAGGCTTATCATATTCTTAGGAGTCTATATCTTGCCAAGAATACATTTTTAGTTACCTCTAGCACTAAGAATGTTTTGGACAGCAAACATTTCTTTTAGAAAAAATTTGCGAAAATCACCACAACTTTTCAATGGGTCTAATCTAACCTATCTCTATTCACTATACTTCCAACAACATAATCCCCAGTATACTAAATAAGCTACCACTATATCTGAATCCCACTTTCGACCTCTACTAACTCAATTAATCTTATTCTTCTGTTAATTATTAAAACATATTTACATAAACATACTCACAACTATTCTAGTTAGGATCTTGTCCTAAGTAGATCTTCTAGCCTTTGAGAATTGTATAGTACTTATTGTAATACACAAGCACATACGTGAGAGAATCCAGCAAATGTTTAGGCCGGAAAACTAAATAAATTTCAATATAAAGAAGAAACTCAAAATGAACAACTCGATCCTCTATGATCTTATCTATAGATAATACCAATATGATTTGGTGCTTTTTCACTATATCGGTGTCACTGGTACCCTAGAATAATTAAAAGTTTCTTTTTATAGATAGAAGGAATATCCCTAAATTGAGCTCAACATAGAAAACATGAAAAATTTCGTAAGAGATATACATTAAATCAATCTATCTCTTCCTAATTTATCTTACATTCCTATATTAATGATACGATAATACTAGACTAATAACTTTAAAATCCTTAATACATTAATTACGTCTGATATACAATAAACTCAATCAGACAGTTTTCTATCTCTCGTAGCTAGGTAAGGACACGTAGAACTTGGACCTAGCAGAAAACAATAATACAGCTAGTTTCATCTCTGTCAGCAGGACATGAGATACATGTCCAGCAGAGAGAAAAACTAATTCAGCACGATTCTATCTCTTGCTCTTAGTTTTTCCATGTCATGCAGGATAACAGTAGAACACATGTCAGCAGAAACATAATCAGCAGGACATTACTTGAAACTACCTGCAGCCAGCGACAGATACTTTTTGTTATCAGCAGAAAGCGAACATCTCTAAACACAGTAAAAGACACTTAGTACTGTTTCTTTCTATAAGTTCCAACAATCCTCCCCTAAACTTGGTGTTGACTCCGTTAAAACCAACAAGTTTTTTTAGATAGATATTTCTCGAAGCAAGAGGGTTGCAAAAACGCTAAAGCTAGGAACATAGTATAGCAAAGCAGAAGACAAAAGCACATACAGCCTCAACTCAAAAGAAGAAACAGAGATAGACTATATGCTTTCCTCGCATTCAAAGTAGATTTACAGCATGATACTACGATGGCTACAGCTAGTTAGAATCTATAATGAGGCAATACTAATCTCATCATTTCATACTCAATGCATCAGCAACTTCCGAGGACTTCTGCAGAAACAACACCATGTGACATGTACTGTACTTCACATCAAGAAAAAGTTTTCAGTCTTTTTCTATCACACTTCAGGTGTGTGTTCAACTCCTGTGAAGAGAGTGAATCATTGAAAAATGTAAATGGCATTTGATGTCTCATTTACCAGTTAGCCCATTAACTCTGGAGTAGTCAGATTCTTTGGCCACCAAGAAAGGTGTATGTCCTCTGAGTCTAACCTGAGAACCATTTATAACCCTCTCAGTACTTGACTCACACTGGTGAGTCGAATTTCCATATGGTTTATGCGTACGACCAATACCATTAAAGCCTATCTCATCGGATTTGGATATTACCTTTAACCTGTGAAGCCGGTATTGCTACTAGGGTACTAGTCAATCCTTTGGCACCTAGAAAGAAGGTATAACTTCCATGTTGGATCGATATATCATGTCAACTCTTATGTACATGAAATCATTGGGAAGTTTGACCATTAAACACTCCACTCTTTTTTTTAGGTAATGTGTTTCAACCCATTTAATATGGATTTGCGTGTCTATATTCCATACAAGGCCTTAATCCTTATGAGACTTGTCATTCTCGTCACTAAGAACAAGCATTGATGTGAGTTGATAAAAACCATACAACTTTTAGTAAATTGTCAACTTTCTCACGGATTCTGAGAAGTCTTTTACCAGGAGTAGTTTGCTTTGGGACTAGCCATTTTTCATCCACTGGAATGTGGAAAAAGAATACCATCTAGGTTTTTGGTAAGCCCTGGCAACCTCCAACGGATGTTGAAGTCTATCTTCATCCAAAGTCCGTTTGCAATGGTGAGCCAGACTCTTTCTTGGCTGTTAGCCTATGGACTTAGTGAAACCATTTGGCGTCGCAGTGCACCCAAGAAACTAACGCACCAAATGTTGAGAACGATATCTAATAATATCAATTCAAAAAACACTAACTAACGAGGTTTTTTATTTTTTTTTTTTATAAAACTCAAGAATACCAGAACGAAAGTAGTGAAAACAAATAACTGACTACATACACAAAACTTACATAGGAGCGCAGAGAGGCACGACACTCACTAGGATTCCGCAAGCACCATGCCTGAAAATCGTTGAATAACACTACCAGCAACCACAACATCCCGACAATATGAATGGGTGATGGAACTTGTTTTTATATAGTTTAAACAAAAGGGGGCCTTTGTGAAGCCAACATCCTTTCAATCAGTGGAGCCGGAAAGGATAGACCGTTATGTTGAAACACATACATAATAAACGGTTTTCCCCATGTATGTAAGAAACAGTCCAAGACCCATCGAACTAGCGCCTTTATGGGATACACGCATAAGATTCTCCCAGGACGACCCTCTCCCCCCCACCCCCTCACCAGTCATCTTGTGCATTCTCCAACGACTTCATCTCCCAACCCCCCCCTCAAATCTCTGATAATGAAGGGAACTGACAAACAGGATTTTTTACGTTCTCATCACTCTAAAAGTCATAAACTCAACATTAATTTCTGGAATATTAAGCCTCGAATTAGTACTGTTCATACCATCGACGTTTAGAAAAGAAGGTTGTAAGCGATCCCTCCACGATAGGACATGAAGGCTAATCAACTCGTTCAGGTAGTATATAGTTATTGTCCAATGTAGTATACGTGTCAGATTTTTCATGATAATACACAGGATAATTATGTGTTTCCGAAGACGGGGCAAGACACAATCTCCCATTCTTTAAATCAAGTGCTCATACGGCAATTGGGTTGGGAATTATAATCCTATTATCATCATCACATTCACTCTCAGAAAACTGAGAAGTCGTCTACCTGGTCTTATCCCACAAAAGAGGGTATCATTTCGCACTACACGATGTGTTTACTACGAGAAAGTAGGAGGTGAAGAGGCAAGATTCAGGAATGTGAATGGGTTCAACCTTTACCCGTGGTACTTTCAACAATTCTCATTCATCTAGGGAGTTTTGTCCACAACCACTTACACCAGCACACAGAAACCATACTGACCCCGAAAGAGAATCTTAGCGAGGAACTTCATCTTTCTGAGTCTTGGGTCAGCCAGCAATGCGCGACATACCTATCGGTGCGTCATCCATTCTCTAGCCAAAGCGGAAAACTCATGAAGACCCTCGGATTGTAGAGTCTAAGGTAGAACATCATATGGGTTTGTGTTTCAGTAGAGAAAGTGACTGGGTGATAAGAAATATAGTCAGAATCTGCATATGTGAGAATTTACGAAAGCGTTATGTCGTTTGAGAGCAGAAGAATCCATTGTGCTGAAGTGCGGAACAGTAGATGCACAAAAAGTCTCCCAAGTCTGATAGTACACAGTAGTATCATCGTGGATCACCAGCTAGTATCCAGGGAACAGCTGAACCAGACTTAGGAGTAGAAAACAGCAGGATGAAAACTACTATCCACAGCAAGGGAATCAGGATCATCAGCCAGGTTGTGTTCCTAGGTAGCAGCAGGACACTTAAGAGGGACTTGTGAAGAAGCAAGTTATCCCGTTGTTCTTTTAGGTAGGCGGCTCTGTTATAGCAGGCTTGGGTCGAAATAGATTAGATTGAGCACTCAATAATTGATCCTTTTCCAGACGTCGGCAGATTCTTTTCTTCCTTTCTCATGAGGCTGATATTCTCGTTTATTCTTCAGTTCAACTGTTGTGTCGACATGCCGTTACGTGAAAACTTTCATCGTGATAGTACCATTATGAGGCCGCACACCAATGATTTTTAACCATAGTTTCGATCATTTTGGTGGGACTTTGAATTGCTTTAAGGCTTACCTTGAGTGCTTCTATAGCTTAACTATGCCACGGCTCTACTTTTCTTCCGTTCCTTAATTGCAGTTCTTGCGCTCAATTAAAGTTTCTTCGTTGACATCAGCTCCCAAATCAACTAGCAAGTGACCTAGAGGAATGCTCCTGGGGGATTTTGTACCGATACTTTGCAATCATGTCGATAGGTTACAAACCAGTCCGCCTCAACTTCTACACTGTTTCTTGTTGTCATTCGCTCAAGAAGCAAGAGGTTCATCTTACATTTCCTTCGCACGTGCTAACGGATCAACGGAGGCACGTCTGCCTGAGCCAGATCCCGCAGACTTGTAACTGTAATGTGACCAACCCGCGCACTTGCCTGTTCTTCTTAGAAGGCCTGTTGCTTAAGCATGTATAACTTCGCTGCACATAGAAAATCCACGCAGGGATCTACCAAATCTGGCATGGGATGCCTTGCTCTCATTATCAGCGCTTCCCATAAGGCGGGACCTCATCGGATTCTCAAAGATATCCGCGTGAGGATGTACATCAGTACGATCGAGGAGCTTGTAAACTGCGCTAAGGTCCGGAGTATAGTAATCTCTGTTACTCCTGGCCACAAAGTCTATTTGTACTGACCGCTTTACGCGCCTTCCAAGAGGAACCGCCCCTCCTCTTCGGAAGTTCCTCTATATACACCTCAAGGAATCGGGAGAAAAGTAGCTTGATGTGACCCAGGGACTTCTGAATGCCCCAATACCGTGATAAATCCTTTCAAGGTCAATCCGAATCTCTGATAATCCACAATCCCTTTCTGTTGGCAGGAGCATTAACCCACCATACAGCTAGCTGTACATCAATTGTTTAACCGTTCGCTTCCAACTTCTTTTATCTTGGGCATACAAGCAATACGTCAAATTGCTCCCACCCCATGATTTTCTTTGAGGTTTCCCAACTCTAGTTTTCCACATGAGTTCTATCCAGTCCTCACATACACCTTGATCTATCTTTGCCAGATAAACTTGTTAGAAGTGCAGGGTCCTTGCTCACCATACCTAGCAGCATCGGCTCGTTGGTGTTAGGAGCATCACTCATGCCAGCATGTGTTCTCCCTCTTGGATTCCAAACCAAGAATGAGTCTCACTCTCTTCTCAGGGAATTGAGACTTAGTAATGTTTTCTGGCTCTAGACTCATAGTTGGGCTAGGATCTAGGTAGGGTGTTCAAAGAACATGAGACTTCCAATAAAGAGCAGGGTCTCTAACAAAATACCTATAAGGGACGGGAGCTCCCGGCAGGGCCGAAAACATGATTTTGGCGTCAAATAGAATCTGGGCTCCACATCATTCTCCAGCTGGTTTTGCGGAAAGGAGTCCAAACAACTACTAATGGCTCCTCAAGCCTAAACTGCGCAAGTTGCGGCGCGGGGTAGGCGGGTCTAGGTGACATAAGAACAGAAGGCCATGGGTCTCCATGTCAGTACCAGCGTGGAGAAGGGTTCAGAATACCCATTCTGTCTCAGGATGCCTCTCCGGTTTGTTGTTTCCTAACAGGGGTAAACGGAGGCAGGGGTGGAGCCAACAGGGTGTGTGCCACAGCAGGATATTCCATGAACTGCTAAATGGGGCAGGAATAGTTTCTCCTCATCAGCAGCATTTCTCATTGCCTACTAGCGCCAAACACGCCAGCCGCATAATCGGCAAGCATGGGTGGTGTCACAAGATATTGCCTACTCCCTCCCAATTTTAACTTTATATTTGATAAAACGTTTCCCGAGTAAAACACCCAGACAAAAGTGCGGACTTCGAGGGGTTCGGTCAGCTGTATCCTCTGGCCACAAGATTTGAAAAGAAATAACCGTGGGGTACACATTAAAGAATTTATGTCTGTTGTAGACCCCTTAACATTCGCAATATCCCCTTCTAAGATTAAAGGTTGAAAATTATATACTCTCTACCAGTCGATAAACAAATAAGGGCTTGTGGCAATGGAAAATTGGAATTGTTTCCACACTTCTCCAGCTTAGGGCTCACAGATAATGCAAAACTGGTATTGCACCAGGGGGAAAAATAAAAATACTCCATTGAGAAGAGAAGATGGTGCCTTAAGAAAAGTAAGTGTTCTAACCTGCGGATACTAAAATCAAATTAATGCTCCCCTCTAATACCGCCAAAAAATAACTCATCTCTAATTTGCATGTATACAAAGATTGCCATCTGCATCATCAGGTTTGTAACTGAGCCCTAATGAGGACTCTAGTCAACGAATATACAATCGCTCCATACCCACTGCACCGGCCGTCAATAGTTGCACCTAGGTCACATGAACGACCCAATGCAGCATTGGGCTGGACTGTAGCAGTTGCCCAAAATTGTTTGACCAATGAGTCATACTAATGAACGGAGTGGTCTTGGGTTAAGGCGTATACACTCAATGGAAGAGTGGTCCACAAGTGCCTCTGAGGTGTATATTCTGGAGAAAGTCCCTCGGAACATTTTTCCACTCACAAGTAAGTCCGATTCGGTTGTGATCATCTTTGTAATGACAAGTGACTCGCCATTGTTGATTCTACGGTACTGTGGTTTAAAAGGAACAGAGTATGCAAAAGCAAACGTTTTTGTTTTGTATGTGTGTTGTCACCTTCGTCGTGGGAAGATGAAAATTGTATTTGGGGGAAATTAGGTTAATGATGACAATGTGGTAGTAAACGTTAGAAGCCTTTTAATTTCGGACTGGTACAACTATTAACTCGGATGTTGTATACGTAATATGAGTGAAAAAATCAATTGTTCCGCCCGCTTTTTCAGGCAAGTGGTGAACACACGCACAAGCGCACGTACTTAATTGATATTTAAATCGAAAAAAACTTGCAACTTGTCATATTTTTACATGTACCAAGCAGGTAGAAAGTTCAAAAACCAGTAGGAAAACAGAGTCGTAAAGAATATCAGCAGAAACAAGTCTATCAGGGACAGAATTGATATCTACATTGACCAGCAACAAGCGATTTTCAGGAAGCAGATACACATTGTTACCCAACTGGTTTGGATAATCTTGCAGAGAAAAAATGTGAATCGTCCCACAGTCTAGGCAGCATAGACAGAATAGAGTCAGCTCAACAGTCGACACCCAGTGTAGGATGAAGGAACGCATTACATCAGTCCTATCCGAAGAAATGAAATCCTACAATGCCAGCATAGCACATAGCTTCCAGCTCTGGAAAAAAGAAATCCAGCAGGAACCATATCTTCCAGAGCAGAACCATAGCTACATACCTAGCACAAGTGGAGGGGGGGGCGGGGCGAATATAAAAAAAATTTAAAAATAAAAAAATCAAAACCTAATCGTCCAGAAGGAAAGATAACTTACCAGCAGAACCCATAATGTATCAACACAATGCAGAAACACCAAATAGTGCAGCAACAGTGAAAAGAATAACTAATCACAGAATTAAACATAGAAAACCAAATCCAGCCAGAAACGCTTTGTCCAGCCAAGAGATAATGATCTACCAGCTGAATACCAATGAGTACACCCAGAAAAGAACACTCTCAAACCCTGTCAGCAGGAATAAGGTAACAAACTAGCATAAGACAGTATTGAACTACATTTCAAATAACTCAAGAAAACATTAATATCTACACAAAACATCTTTATCAACTGCTAAACGAAATGTAGAAATTATACAAAAACTCAAGCCTTCCACCTTAAGAGCTTTTCTTACCTACCCTCAATTCACGGAAAGAGGATTCACGCCATCCCAACTATAGGACCCACCCCAGTTCACACGCACAAAATCTTGGTCAATCAAATGCCCTTTGTACAGTAAATCCTAGCATCACTCGCATCTGTCAGTCGGTGCTGGTGGATCTTTCAAGACTCTACTCTGAATCAAGTTTCTTTCTCAATTCGGACATCTCTAGTATATTAAAGTGATGCTCCGCATCTCCATATGCTTGGTCCTTCTGATGATAAGATTGTGGTTCTTCACAATGCATATTGTGGCTCTACTGGTTGTCGAATGAAGATTTTAGGTATTCATGAAGTGAAACCTCTATAATCCTCAGCAACTGGTTCCTGTATCCTTAATGAACCTGAGCCAAACGAAGCATGCTTGTGACTGCAGCAACCATTACGCTTCAGGGCCTCAGTAGGATGAAGAAGTGAGCCACAATAGTCTGCTTTTTGGCACTGCCTATTTGAAATTAACCTCTGCCCAGACAATTGACCTATCCACCTGATAGTTGGATTTCCTATCCCCATGAGAAACCAAGCATATCACTGTTCACTGTAAGACTTCCAATGAATTGGAGAATCTTATAGGGTCCACAAGCACTAATTTTGGTTGCCCATTTTAGTACTTGAAGGATTTTTTGACTGCATCTAGTTGAGAAGGTCCAGTGGAACGTAATACTTGATGTCTGTGAACAGCATGACTGCAAATATCTTTGTCAGGTCTTGAAGCTGTGAGATAATAAGCTGAACTCAATCATGGATTTCGGTACAAATGTACATTAACTGGTGGATCAGTTTAATCTTTCCAATTTCGGTCTTGCGATTCATAGGGGTTGTTGGACAGTTCTTACGCTTCCATGGCGAATACTTTAGTAAGCCATTATCGTTTAACCTGTACCTTGTCTAGGCTGATAAAAAGGACCATAGGCAAATCCTGTTTTCACCTTGTAGACATAAGAAGATAAAGATCATCTCTCCGCTTAGGGGCCCAATCATTTCTAATTCACCTTTCATTCAATACTCTAAATTCATCACACCAGGATTTATTTAGTTGTCCCAAAGATGATGTCATCCACAATTAAACCTTGTACCAAATTTATTATCCTGGAATCTTTCTTATGAAGTGTGTTTGTCAATAGTACATTCTTCTGTAGTTGTGTCTGTAACACAGAAAAGTAGACAATCTGCATACCAGGGCTCGGACGGTCGTTGATGAAAGTCCATACAGAGCTTTAACCACTCTGTATACACTGCTTTGGGAAGTAAGGGATCTTCATAATCTTTAGGCTGAGTGAATACATTCATCTCTTCAATTTATCTCATAGAGAAAGCACTCTTACGTCACAGCTGTTATAAACAGAAAGCCCATTAAGAAGCAAAAAGCTCAAAAAAACAGTCCTGAATAAGCCATCTTTCGGGCCATCTTGGTTGCATAGATTACCTTCATCGTATCAAATGCCATACCTCATGTCTCCGGTAGCTTCCCTGTGCAACAACCTTGCTTTATTCTTACAAACTATGCCTATGGCATCCCGCTTGTTTATTCAATAAATCAATTTTGTCACTATTGGATGTTTTGCCAACAGGGAGTGGGACAGTTTCCATAATTGCTGATTGATGAACCAATGTTGCATCTTGTCTGCAATAGCATCAAACCATGCTCAGAGATCCTCAAGTGCTTGAGCTATATTACTTAGTTGGTTCTAACTGAGACCAACGGAAGGCTAAGCTCAGACAGGTCATTGGAGTTGGTCTGTCATGATTGGTGTACTCTCTTTGTTGATCTTGAATATATACAATATGAACGCTCAATTTAAACTCCAAACTTGTATTTTTGGCTCTGGCTTCTTGTCACTAACAGGAGACGCAAGCTCACCAAAGATTGAGACTGAGGATGAAATTGTCGTTTCACCCGCTTTGGTGGAACTGGATTCACATTCCACAGCAGGTGCTAAATTGGTAGAGTAGCACGAAATTCATATCATAACGATGGTGATTTGTCGTGAAAATGCACCGGATGGATTTGAATCATGCAACCATACAGATATGGGGGTTACGAGAAATCGTGTAGTGTTTTTCACTCGGCCCAATCTGATTGACCAGGAGGAAGTGTGACCCTCATCAGCGTAGACTAGGGGTTAAGAATCTCTAGCAGAAACAGATGAACTGACTAGCAGGATTGCTCTCATCAGTAGGTTTAAGAGGATTACTACCTCAGCCAGGTCATATAAGCAGAAGGACTCCCAGTGATACACCATCAGCAGAAAACAATCACAAACATGGTTCCCTAATAGCAGAATCAGATGCCTAGCAGGATCATGTAAACAGCCAGAATCTAAGTCGACCAAGCAGGATCTCGTGCATAACAGCAGAAAAGAAACCCTAGGTTCGGAATTTTAGCTTCAGCTGGACAAGCAGTATTGTCTGCTGTTGCTAGTGAGAACAAATAAACCATCATTATGAGTGCTTTAGCTGCGTCCTTAGCTCTTATATTCTTGTCTTTGAAGCGTCAGCAAGCTCTTCTGCATATATGCATTGCGTTTCATAATCTAGGACACTACATGCTTGGATGGATAGGACCAGCGACAAATCTGTTATGGAAGGAAATGAAGGAACTACGCATCACTTGACATACTCTTCTGAATCTTGAATCATGATTTGTTTGTACCTGATTTCATGTTAGTTTTAGTGATGTACCTGCGGTCAATTGTGTCAGTTTTAAAACGAGGTATATACTAGTGATAGTTAATAATAGTCCAAGGTCAAAGTACCACGCTATGCCATTTACATAATTGAACAATTAGCGTTTTACTATCGTTCATATAAGATCTCATGAATCAGGGTTTCATTCTCTACCCTCTCTTGTTTGTAGATTATAAAACCCTATAGGACTTGCTATTTGAAGGTTACCACACAGATAACCGTCATTCAGCTTGTTACCTCAAATTTTCCCAATAGGTCACTTGTATTAGGATAGTTACTTGACACCCAAAAAAAGGTTTAAGATGAATCTTAGTTATTGTAGGATCATTCTCCCAGATATCCAATTCAATACAGGCTGTTTTATTATGGAGGAATGAGTAATAGACACCTTTTTAAAACATAGAAACAGCCGTGTACAGCCTCAGTCTCCAGAGAAAAAATGGCTAGGAAATTTAGAGTCTGCAAACCATTGGTTACTAGCTCGGCCTCTATAAGAGTCCTATTTTTTCTATCAGCACACCCCTGTATTTTGTATGTGGGGTTCTAGGAATTGATATTGTCCCTCTTAATTCACCTTTTCCCACAAAGTTCAATAGGTTTGCTTTTTTGATAACTCTGTCACATTATCAAACCTTATTCCTATTATCGTTCATCTTATTTAGTGGTGTTCTATTAAGGTAATGAATTCTTTAAAGGGGACTTAAAGATGTTTTCCTCCTTAGTAACCCAAAAGAAAGTCCACAAAAAACCTGACTAAAGTCATTGTTACCAACTAGGAGTGGTATTTCTGGTCAATTACTCGCTGATATTGGTAGGAACCACAAAGGTCAATATGCAGCAATTGACAGAGTTATAGTAAAAAGTCTCCTAGCAGAATAAGGTATATTTGTTTATATAGGAAGACCTATGTTGCTTTCCTTTGTTGCAAGCAACCACAAGTTGTGTTCATTGGGTGATACTCCGGAGAGGTTAACCCCCATCAACCAGACCTTCTTTAGCTAAAACTTGTTTATTGTTTTGATGTCACATGAGCATCATTCGTGCTCTGGTGGATTCATCTAAGGATGCTTTTGCTACTAAGCAGTAACCTTTTGTTCTGGTTTGACAGGTCTGAGATGTGGAATGTGTAGAAGATCATGTTTTTTTCCTTGAATTCTTAGTTCCACCTGACTTGATCAGGCAATTGGAATTCTTCGGAAAGCACTAAAAATCAGTGTCTATGTAGAGAACTTTGTTATTCTTTTATCACAAATTTGTGTTACAGAAAAACAAGTTAAAGTGCTGCAGTCTCTTTCAACATGTAGACATTTTCAAAGTCAAGCTTTGAAGTCTTAGTGGTGCTTTTCTGATATTCTTAACCATCTCCACCTCCAGAAATTTTTACAATGCCTCCCTTGATCTGCCACAAAATCATTAAGTTTTTCCTTGTTTTGTCATACTTCTTGGAGCAACCACTTGTCAACTATACCTATGTCATTATTTGTACTTGGATCACCTATACCAATAATCATACAAACAAAGCCATAGTTCTTGAGGAGACCCAAGCCAATTTGATTGAGCATGCCTTGTGGACCATTTAAGTGTGGAAAACCCAAGTGGATTGACGAGATCCACCATTACTCTTGGACCCCAAAATTGTGTCTTTTATTCCTCCAAGAGTACCTGATGAGGTATCTTAACTGCAGTTCCCCTATCAGTCCCTTTATCATAGGTGTCATATATATTAGACCAAATGCGTATTATATCAGAATGATGGTATGTAAAATGGTCTTTAAGCAGCAGAGGATTAAG
This sequence comes from Tanacetum coccineum, assembly GCA_026074375.1. Lineage (NCBI taxonomy): Eukaryota > Viridiplantae > Streptophyta > Magnoliopsida > Asterales > Asteraceae > Tanacetum > Tanacetum coccineum. Next base: position 23,996 of record BQNB010076832.1, read on the forward strand.
CAACCCCAGCCGAAACTGGTCATTTAAACTACCAGCAGAAGAAAGCTGTTGATTGTCCTTTTAGACCAACCAGCAGGATGTTAGGTACTATCAATAGGAGTGACTGTGGTCTGGTTTCTACTTGGGCTTAGCAGGATCAGTCTCATCAGCAAAAGGAACAGATTGCTGAACGAATCCTTATACCAGCAGGAAAAAGATGTTGCTTTAAATTTACTAAGGGACAGGAATCTACCACAGTTAGATAAAAGTCACAATCTTTAATCAAATGACCCAATTTACTGCCACAAACAAAACATTTCTTAACATGCACAAAATTGTTTTTTACCACCACTTTCCTATTGTTTCACTCCACTTTTATTCAAATAATCCTAGGAGATTTTACATCTACTCTCCGAAAGAAAAAACTTGGACTTGCCAGGAGTGGAATTATTTCAACATCAGACTCTGGTCAAAGTCTGGATATCAACAGTGGTGCGGTGTCTTTTGGTTGGGTCTTGACAGGCTTCCATTGAATACACAGGGATGCATGGGTCTACTAGAGTCTGAAGTACTTGTCACTGTTATCACATAGTAGAAAAGTAATTAGATTTGAAATAGTTTTCAGTATGTTTTGTTATCGATTTGACCATAACTACCTTGTTTTTCTTATGTCAGACGATATGCGGCGCGGCATTTTAAGTTCCAGTATAGGTGGAGCGAAAACATGACTTTCCCCAGCCTTGCAACCTTGAGTAAAGAGGTTTATACTCTTCTCAACGGGTCTGAGTATAAAGGCACTAGGTCTAGTGACAATTCAAAACACTTTCATCTACTCACAAAAGTACTCTTGAACTCCTGTAGGCCAATTTTAGTTTCTTGTAGAATAGAGCTATCTATCAATTTTTTTTAAGTTCTTGGAAGTTTCCTTCCAATTTTCACAATCTAGCTTTAATGTCGCTTCAAACTTGACTTCCCATTCTTTCTTTCTTTTTGTTTGCCTGATCTTGTATTTTTTCTGTATAGTCAGTGTGTTAGTGGTGTTATCTAGATTAGCAGAATAAAATCCTAATCTTTTCTTCTATACGCCATCCTGAGTTTTATGGTACGCCAATCTTTTTGTGTTTCTAATGTTTTTAACAGCATGCCGATATGCCTGAACTTTATAGTAACAATCATTATACAGTATATCAGGTTAATATACATCCAGTATTAAGATCATTAATTTTTGAAATCACAACCAAGGGGAACAATTTTGTACCTTAGGAGAAATTACCATCATAGCAAATCATCAGCAGGATTAGAAATATTAGCTTTCCACTATTATCAGCATGAAGTCCAGCCATCATCCCATATACCTTTGCAACCTCATCAGTCTTGTTTTCTGCCGCATGATCTGACCAATTTACCATGGAATCAACAGAGACCAAGGCTTTTGGTTCGTCTGTCTTAACTTCTGTGACCTTAAAAGCAGAATACCTAGCCTTATCATCAACTGTCTTCACATTACACTCCCTAGCAAAATGTCCCAATTTGAAGACAATATGTAGCATCTAACCTTCCTTTTGTCAAATCTAGCAGGTGTGATTGGTGTAGTTCATCTTTTCTTTATGCCTTCTTCTCAAACATGTTAATCCTCAAAGGAGGAGCATAGATATTTGCCAATTTAAGTCCATTTCTTCCATTCAACTGAACAACCTGGTCAAAGTCTTCATAGATCTTATCTTGATCTTGTCTCATTCTCAGCAACAAAAGAATGCAGAACACATTCCATTAGTTATCAGACCCGACATGAAGTCTGAGAAAACTTAATGGAACAAGACGCTGCTGATCAGTTTAAGTAGGCTTTGAGCCAGAACTAGCTAAAGTTCCAATGAAGCAGAATGAGTGGGAGGCGCAAGAAACTTTTCACACACTATAACTATGTCCAATTTGACATCAAGTTCCTAGTGACCTTAGTTTGTTATACAGGTCATCAAAACTCATTGACTCAAGGCCACCTCTTGTTTTAATTGCCACAAAGCAACTCTGCGACAAAAAGAAGGAAGGGCTCTTAGGATAAAATTCAGGTTGATGTATCATTGTACTGGGCCTTGCCTGCACTTGATTCAACTGACTCAGAATCTTCTGAAATCTGTCATAACCCTTATGTAGGCCTTCTTCTTCTGTCACAGAGAATTCTGCAAACTGCTGTTTAAGCATAGTCTTCTTCATCTTCTTTGATTCTTCATTCCCACCCCAAACCTAGCCTGAATGCCATCCATTAATATCCCTATGCATCATCATAATGATGAAAATCAGGCATTATCGATCTTCAGGTAGGCCTGAAGCTACATGGTTCTCACCTTATTTTTCCACTTTGTACGCAACATGTGTTAATCACAAGAGAAACAGGACGGATGAACATATTGTATTTCCTTTTGCATATTTTCCCAACATCTTTGGGACTTTGTTCCCTTGTTGAACAATCCTCCAAAGATTTATGATCAGCATTCTGTATCCAGTACTCAATCTTCATAGACTATATCTAATAATTTTTCCTTCTTAGATAAAGGAAATTTTGCATTGTTGGCAGAGATAGTGGCTGTTTGGAACTGTTGAAACTGTTGTGACTGGACATTATTAGGGTACTGCTGACCAGTCGGGTTGGTTTGAGTGTGAACAGCAGGTTGAGTGAATGTAGGCATTGGTTGTATGGGTTCAGGCATGAAGGTATCATCTTGAGTGAATGATGGTGAAGCAGATGAATTAGGGATAGGATACGTAAAGGGTGACTGAGTAGGTATAGTAGGCATGGGTTCTGACATAATTAAAGATTAGAGAAAACAAGGTTTTGATGTGGTACTACGTAATTCTTCTTTATCAGAGGCTCTCTCCAGGCTCTGATACCACTTGTTAGGATCTAGAACTAGATAGATCTTCTAGCCTTTGAGAATGTATAGTACTTATGTAATCACAAGCACATACGTGAGAGACTCCAGCAAATGTTTAGGCGGAAACTAAACAATTCAATAAAGAAGAACAAAATGAACAACGATCCTCTATGGATCTTTCTATTGATAATAAATTGATTTTGTGCTTTTACAATCGGTGCCAATCCCTAATGCTAAAGGTTTCTTTTATAGAGAAGAAACCCTAAATTGGTCAACAAGAAAACTAAAATTTCGTAAGAGATATACATCAATATCAATCTCTTCCTAATTTATCTCATTCCTATATTAATGAGATAATACTAGAATATAACTATAAATCCTTAATTACATTAATTACGTCTATAAATAACAATCAGCAGATTCTATCTCTGTCAGCAGGAACGAGAACATGACCAGCAGAAACATAATCAGCAGATTCTATCTCTGTCAGCAGGAACGAGAACATGTCCAGCAGAAACATAATCAGCAGGAACGTTACTTGAACTACCAGCAGGAACGACTTAATGCTATCAGCAGAAGCGAACATCTCTAACAACAGAAACGACACTTAGTCGTTTTCAATAAGTTCCAACATGCTCCAAAATGGTCTACTATGATTCATTTTCGTCTTCCTGAAAGGAGATCTACATGTTTAACTCCACCAACTCTAGTGGCAACTGTTGATAAAGCAGATGAGATGATCTTACAAGCCACATTACAAATAAGTCTTACTGAGCACAAAAGTCGAGAAGAGCAAGAAGCTAGAGAAAATGTGGAACTGGTCAACAAGCACTTGGCGTCTGAAGAGATTGAAAAGATGATGGAAGGATCTGAGAATGTTATTGATGATAGTTTACCTCCTAGGAATGATGAACCACATATTCCCGGCACTAGGTTAGAGCCTAGGAGTGATAAGGAAAGTCCGGAGGTGGAGAGCACTGATACGCTGGATAATATATACTAATATATAATATCACAAGAGCAATTAAGAAAATTCCCTAAGGAAAATTTCCACTCTTTAAAATATATATATAATATATAATATACGTATGTTTACCGGAAAGTATGATTTCCCGGGTTGTTTTCCCAACGCAATCAGAAATGAAAAACTTCAAGTTTGATGAGCATGGTACTGGATCACGACTTAGTGCTATCAGCAGAAACAAATATGTCTAACAGCAGAATCGACACTTAGTCGTTTGTAATTTGTCCCAACAATGAACAAACACTATCTTTTGTGATCTGGTTTAAACACTAGATGGATATGGTTTGCAGCCAATGGTTGGTTGCATATTTTGTAAGACAAATGCTTTATTTTATACCCTACCACGTGGTACCTAAAATATATGCAAATGGCTTATTAAATTTCCTCTCTTGTTTTTACCCATTTTTTAACTTTGGTAGTTAAGTTTCTTGCCTGTCATTAAATTGCCTTAAGTGTTAAAGTGCAGTCAACAAAACTGGACCACTTTCATTTTACGTCCTATATATTGGCTTAGTGTTGTGTTGTCTGATCTTGAACCCATAAACCATTGCATTGGCTTTAGTGTTCTGTTGTCTGATCTTGAACCCATAAACCACGTACAATTGAGCATACAATTAAAAAGCACACATCAATAAACTACATAAATTTGTACAAAACTGCCATTGTAGTGGCTTCCATTAAAAGCTTACAGAAGCTGTGAAAATCATCATTCATTACAACCCAAACCAGTTAAATACAAACCAAACTACAAACAACATAAGGAATAACATAAAGATAGCCTACAAACAACATCTTCATCACCATAAACACCACCACCATGCAAGCAATCATGATCTTCATAAACTTGCAACTTTTTCTACTTTGTTCAAACTTTAACACCAATCCATCATGCTCAATTTGAAGCCTTTCCAACTGATCTTGAGCCCGAAGATGCTCTCTAAACAGAAACCTTTGTTTAGGATGCCGAGTTACATACAATTCAAACATCTGATACTTATACCATGAACTACTAGTCTCAGGATCAATCTACTAAAAGTAATCACATTTGTTCTTACCAGCAATCTGAATAGGAAAGGTTAAAAACACCATATCAGCAAGCAATCAAAACTGACATTATCTATATCTATATCTATATACTACATATTAAGCATCTTTGCATTCTAAAAATAAAAAGCTTGAATTTTAAAGTTACAACAATTTAAGCATAGTGTACAAACATTATTAATTAAAACTTGACAATTTACAAACATAATTAATACTCCTAATTAAAATACCCCATTACATAAATGTACAATTATATCTATACATTTTACAACCATGGGAAAACATACTATACAACTTTTTAATACATAATTAATACAGTTATTAAAACATCAAATTACTTAAAAGTACAATGATATATCCACATTGTACAACCAATTAAAAGCATACCTACCTAATTAGATACAACAAATTAAAACACATCATTACTTAAAAGTACAATAATATTTTCACAATGTACAATCTAAACAAACAACAATATTATCAAAAGTATAAACTAATTAAACACACTACTTAATATTATTTTTAAAACACCCCTAAAAATGAAAAAGTATATGTTATTATACACATTGTAAACTAATAAAATACACAAAGCTTTATACAATTATATGCTAACAAATTGATGGTACATATGGTTTTGAAAACGGGACTGGACCAACGGGCTCAACTAATAAAAGCCATGCGAACACGAACCGGAGAGGACCCGTCGAACCGATACAAATGGGTGAATCGAGATCTATTTCTTCGATGAATCGTCACAGGGTACCTGCCGCCGCAATGCGCGGGTACCCTGCTAGTTGGTTTTTATGACCATATCATCTACCTAGAATAAAATTAAGAAAATTTACTTACATTCGAATTGCGACAGTTTAGAAATCGTCTATCAGGGTTCAAATCTGTCCAGGACACACGTTTAACCAAAGGAAATCCACATTTGCAATGAGTTGGTAATCTACGACGAGAAGTGGATGATGATGATGACATTTGCAATTGATTTGGAAAAGAAGTAGTGAATTAATTTTGGTTGAGTTGAGTCCAACTTAAGGTTCATATAAGAGGGGTGAAATGGTGTTATGATATTGTAAGAATGTGTTGTAAAAGCAAGCCGGGTCACAAAACTGGGTAAAAATACGAGCCAACCTATCATACATGGATTAAAACCGGCCACATTGGATTATATATAAAAAAATCAATAATGATGTGAATATAACCGGCTACTAACAGGTTTGGTGGTTAACAATGATATTTAATTTAATACATGGTTTATAATAAGACATTAAAAATAATAAGTTGTCTATAAATAATGTTTACCCTCATTTCTCTCAAGTTCTCTCATGTTAACATGTTGTGAGAGGAAGGAAATTAATTGTTTTTATATTTTATTTGAAAGTGTCTCCACTATTATGTTTATTTTTATTCTATTGGTTCAACATTACCAAACGACAAACATTAGAGGATCTCTATCCTTTCTTTTATAGTAACTGATGCTAATGCATTGTTTAAAGAATGAACCTATATAATGACACATTTACCGTTATTTCACTATTTGTTGACTAAAGACTGTCATGCTTGCATGAATTTAAGCTGCCCGATAGTTTTAGTACATCTAATTTTCCTTTCTTTTTCTTCAAAGTCAGATAGTAAAATAAATGAAAGAAAAGAACTTGGTTTCTAAAGAATAATTGCTTCGGTTATCAAAATTCAAAACTCGTAAATGTTACTAGGGGCGGAGGTAACTAGTCCAGTTGCTAAGTTAAATGTTCAGCCCAAACTCGCTATTCTATATACTAAAACGAGATGGAATTGACCCGCGCGTTGCGGCGGGCAACTTTTTCTGCGACCTTTTTTTTATGTAAGGGTGCAGTTAACTGATCATGTAGGATAACACCAGTCCAAATATTCAAAAATAGAACAATTAACAATACAATTTTTGACACCGGAAGCATGTATTCAAAGATCATACCACATCGATAATGGCAATAACTAATTATACAACTTTTAAGCCGATCATCAGTTATTGAGATCAGACCAGAAAAACATGCCATGCCAACGTAAAATACACCATAAAATGTATGCATATGTAACAGCGTAAGTGCATTCCTGCTATGTTTTACTTAAGGTATATCAA